>JAIUJO010001696.1:0-55706 GCA_023846275.1 Vanilla planifolia | reverse complement strand
CTGGTACGTCAGGATCCGATTGGTCATGAACATCGTAAGGTGCTGCTCTTCGCGAATCCCAGCATACCCCAGGTTGGGATGGGTAGGCCCACCACTTCACTTTCACTTAGGCTCGGGCCAAGTCAGTGAGGGGACCCTTTCGGGCTCCTTCCCCCCCAAAAACAAACTGTACGTGAGAGTTTCCCTTCATACGGCTCGAATCATTCTCAGATGCCCCGAGAGGCATCCTGAATTCCCTTTGGGGGTGGTTCACGCGCGCGCAAACGAGCACCGGCCGCAACAGCAAGGAACTATGACCAATAGAGTTGAGCGTCATACTTTTCTTTTTTTTCTTGTGATGGTTGAGGAGTTTCTTTCTCTGAGGGTGCGGGACGCTCGCGGAGTCCGTGCCTTCCGTACCACCACAGGTCGTTCTTGGGCAGATCCCGCTCCTAAACAAAACATCAGGGAGGGATAGGGGGAAGGGGGCCGAAAGGGCCTATCATATCAAGAGGGTTTGAAGAGGGTTGTAGAAAGAGAACCCGGCCGGGGCCCCCTCTGGGGAACTAGACTATGGGGAACTTCTGAACGTTCCGGGGCGCCCGATTCGATCGACGAATTCGGCGAGCTTATCTGCTTTGATCCAGGAGAAAGCCCAGTCAGCCACCTTTTCGGTGCAGGTCACGTGACCTACAGCTCGGCCTTCGCTTTTTGAGACTGACTCTACCCACATCTCTATATGCCCGCAGCACTTCCATATGGAGAAATATGGGCTTACCATGTTCCATCAATAGCACCTAACCTATGCCGATTTTGGCGGACCGTGCTCCACCCCGGTGAACTCATGCGGTTCCAACGTGCCCAGAGGCCAGAGGCGAATCCGTTCACGGTCCGTAGGACCAACACCATTCGAATCGAAGGTGGATGG
Source organism: Vanilla planifolia (assembly GCA_023846275.1). Lineage (NCBI taxonomy): Eukaryota > Viridiplantae > Streptophyta > Magnoliopsida > Asparagales > Orchidaceae > Vanilla > Vanilla planifolia. Next base: position 54,799 of record JAIUJO010001696.1, on the reverse strand, counting down.
CCCGCAAATAGGAATCTTTGACTGGGCTGACACACATTCGCTCACTGACGCTGTCCCCCCCTCAGCTCACCCTAGCCCCGGGTACGTCGTCTCCAAGGCTTCACACAAAATCTGAACTGACAACATATGCATGCTTGAGTAGGGTCAGGCAGAACCGTTGTTGCCTGAAGGGAACTTCCCCCATATTGCTATCAATGTCTTCATGTCGCACGACCTCTTAACATTACACCACTGAATCCCCAATCCTTTGCTTGCTGTGCAGTGACAGTACCAATATCCACTAATCTCAGTTTCCAGATACGGTTGCCGGTTGACATCTCTTCTAATTCGTCGATACGAGAAGCAAATTGTTTTGTGGAGGAATCAATATCTCGACATAAGCCAAGAGGCAGATCTTGTGCCACTCCACCAGGTCGTATGAAACTGGCATGCATCCTGGCTCCCGGGACTCTTTCATAGAATTCCAACAATTTCTCCCGCTCCTCAAAAGCCCAAAGGAACGGAGTTGATGCTCCCACATCCATAGCATGAGTAGTTGAAGCAAGTGAATGATTTGAAATTCGAGTGATTTCACGGAATAACACTCGTATATATTGAGCTCGTAATGGTACCTTCGCAATTCAAAAGTCTCTCTACGGCTGAAGAATGAGCGTGTTCTTGGGCCATCGTAGAAACATAGATAGGGTCGACGACGGAACGAAGAACTCACCCTAGATACAGCTTTTTCGTACACGTTCACTTGCATCACATACACAAGTGCTCTCTGAACCGTGCAATAAGGTCACCCATCACACGGCTCTCCCACTGGAGTGACCTTAGCCTATTCCATTTTCTTCTATTGGAATGGAAAAATGGCAGCGTCACTACCAGGTTTGATCATAATATCAAGCTGGGCGCCTTTTTTTTTTAGGGAGGGGGGCCCCCTCTGGGGATTTGCCGCCTCTCTTCGCCATTCGAATACGCTTCGCGCCTTCCTTTTTTGATCACCCAAAGAATGTTCCAAAATGATCAAAAAGTCTTCTTTTCTTGGCCCCAAGGGAGTTGACTCGACCCATTCTCCAGTCTCCCGCACTGCTCGACTCCGTAGGAGGACCTCTTTCCCTTTTCCCTTTCTTTTGCTCTGCCCACTCTCCGTTCAAACGGTTCTCAAAGCTCCGGAAGAGTGGGCAGCAGGTACCACGAGCCCTCTGTCCCACACATCTATCAAGAAAGAAGCAAGTGTAGTTCACCGGTTCCACCGAATGCTCCTTTGATCTCTCGGCAAAGATCGTGTGAGTGTGCAGTTATGCTTCGGATGCTTCGCCATGGAATAGATCGACCCAGTTCCCATTCTTTTCTGGTGCACTCGCTTTGTATCTCCGACACACAAGGAAGGACGCGGTGGGAAGGAAGCAGCCCTAGCCTCTGTCCGGCCGATCATTCCGCTGGCATCTTGCATTCACGCCCCCGTTTGACTGCCGCTCGGGGATGTAGTTGTAGATACGTGAGTCTGAGTGGGTCGTTGGCTCCACCTGTGATCTCCTTCTATGACATGCTGTTGTCGTCGCCATCTTCAAGATGTCACTTAGTCATATCTGCCTGGGTCAGCACCTCCGAAAGAAACGGAGGATTTCATTCAGTGACTCCGCGATCGCCCTCTGAACGATCAGAATAAGGTAAAGCTTGAAGATAAGTTTTGTACTCTATTAATTTCTCAGTCCCTCTAGTCGGGTGGGCGCCGGCCGGTCTTTCGGCCGGATCCCCCTGAAAACCGTACGTGCGGGTCTCCCCGCATGCGGCTCACGCCATTTGAGGTGGCCCAGCCCAGCATTCATTCGCTAATCCTTTAGTTCAATTGAGACCTCGGAAGCTCATTCGCGTGTAGGCAGCGCTGTCTGTCTACCTTTTACTCTTCAATGTTCCCCAGAGGGGGCCCCCTTCCATTTCCGTCAAATGACCCGGCCTCCCCTGGCTCTTCCACCGTCCGGGCTCCCTTTCCTCCCTATGCTCTCCCGGCGCAGGCCTACCACGCTTCGCGCCTGCGGCGTTTTCGCCAGACGGTCTTTGCCAGTAGTGCCATCCTCCCCGCAGGCTGTCTTGATGGGTGGGTTGTCCCTTACTGCTACGTTCTGTTTTGAGCTATGGATTACAGGAAATTCAGTGGTTGACTTGGACAGCAGGCGGGTTACACGTTCCACTGTGCCGAGATGTGAGGTGCAGGTGGTGATGATCACCCCGAGGTATGCGCTAGCGCCCTTGACGGGCACTCCAGGACCCGCCAACGCTCGTGAAAACCCAGGTAGGTCGGTCCTCCATTCATCCGACCGGATGTGTGGATAACGAGGCCACCTTCAAAACCTTCTCCCTTCTATCCCTACTATCCAAATGTAGGGCGGTTCGCTTGAGTTGCTCAACCGCCCTTTTGCCCGGTGCTCATGACGCGCTACGGAACCTCCACCGTGCCGGGGGACCGAGCAGGGCATAGCTAGCGGCATAGGAGCCTACTCAGCGTCAGCGGCTTCGTGCCGCACTGGAGTAATCCAATATGTGGTTCCGCACGTTCCACCACTTCTCCGTTCATTTCCAATACTGATCGCGAAACACCATGAGCAGCAGGATGTTGAGGTCCGGAATTCGAAGTGAAATTCTTGATTTGCCCGTCCAAAGTAGTCATGGGAAGCAGAAAGACAGAAGAAAGAGAGATTATTCCCCTAGAGCTTGTCCAGTACTCAAAATGCATCTCCTTGCGTGCAAGAGACTTCTATGCGGCTGTGATTCCTGTTGGGGTGGGGATCTTTTGACTTTTGATTGTATCAATATCAATTTCTTTGCCAACCAACCACCAAGCAACTGGTTAGCAGTAGCGCTTTCCATTCGAACTCATCAAGTAGAAAAGAGTGGTCTCTGATCTGAGAAGTGGTGGTGGTTGAAGCGCGCTATCCTCTTTGTCTTGAAAGAAAGTGAGTGTCAGCGTAGCGAAGCATATAAGTGAGATAAGTCAGCAGCGTCATAAGCCGTTTCAGAAAGTCCCCACAGAGGGGCAGAACCAATCAAACGAATCTTTTTCATGAAAAGCGTATTTGCACTTGCAGGGAAATGAGCGAATACACCTCTGATTAGAGTAGCGTCGAACACTGCCATGCAGCAAAGGCAAGCACAAGAAGGATACCCCAGAGGGGGCCCCCGTTCCGAAGACCTACCTGCTCTGCTCCCTCTTGCAGAAACCCGGACCTGCCTCCCCGCAGTCTGATAATTCAGCTGATGCAGAAGCGGCTGATCCACTCAGCTTTCTATACGAAATAGTTGATATCGGCGGTTGCGGGCCAAAGTCACCGGAGTTGCGTCTGCCAAAATTGGGACTTGCCCTCAGCCTTCTCTTTTCCCTCCTCAAAATAGACTCTTGCTTCTGAAGAGCGGCTGTAATTGAGATCCGAAGAGGGAAGATTCCTAGAAGACGACTCGACCTCAGAAGATGTTGGAACTGCTTCGTGCCCCGGGCGGGGCCCCATCAAAACCCCACCCCCATTCTTTTTTGCTCCTACACCGCTCTCCTGCCCCGCGTATTGAGCAGTAAGCAAGCAAAGAGCAAGCCGTCCAGTCAGTCAAGGAAAGCGTAGCTTACTTATAGAAAGAGAATATGATCTAAGGAAAGCGCCGTTTCTGAACTTGTGTTCAATCTATCTTTGACCCTAATTTGACCAGTGTCTTTTAGTGCGCGTAGTGTACCGAACACCGAACGGATTGGATGCAGTAGCAGTACAGTCACGATAGGCAAAGAGCAGAAAAGAGCAAGGAAAGAACAGACGAATAGGAATAGGAGGGCAGCTCAGCAAAAGGAATCAAGATCCCCAGAGGGGGCCCCGGGCTAGGGGGAAAGTGTCTTTTCATTTCAGTATTCAAGTCCAGTAGCGCTCTACTTCAAGGTACGAGTGGGCAGCGGAGTCCTCCTTTTTCAGCCAGTCTAACCAATACCCGAAAATCGTTTGTCTAGCTCGCAAGTCTGTTAGTAAGGTATGACAAAGTCTCGTGAGGATGAGTATCCGATAGAAGTGAACTCTGTTCCAGAAAATCAGACAGCAGGGTATCAGAGTTTTGAGGTCAGGTTGGTAAAGCTTTAGAAAGCCCGATGCAATTCCAATTCTGAGCGCTCCCTAAATAGGGTACCGCCTCTCCTTCCCTATTTCTTTGGTATTGCTACCGCACCTGTGAAAAGAAAGCAGCTCAGATTCATAGTTGTATATGTCGCCGAGGAATTTGGTACGATTGGTCCCGATGAATCAAAGAAAGAGCACTCCTCTAGTCGAAAAGAAAGAATCACCGGCACTCCTCCCCCACTTCTGACCTACTCCAGTCTCTCTAAGATTCCATGAAATAGCAGAAAGCATAATCTTTTCATCCTAATCAGACTGACCAAGAGCAGCTGAGTCAACTCTATCCATTCTTGAAGCTTTAGGAAGAAGAGCTTATTCCACTCGAGTTCGCCACAGAACCCATCTCTGGAACCGAAGCCAAGGCCAAGCATACCCACACCAGGAAAGCCTAGCTACGCCTTTCCCTGCATAACTAGTGAATCAACGAGGCCTGAAATGAAAGTTCCGGCATTATGGAAAGTGTGATTGATCTTCGATATCCTGCCCACCCAGTCTGAAAGTCAAGCATCAAGATTGATTTTCAGTCCTTCATCCCGTACTTTGTGGCGATACCTGGTCTTTGTCTTGCAACTGACTTGACTTTGGTCACCTCCTCTTTCTTCTTGTTAGGCTGACGTCAGATAAGGTGAAAGACTCACAAAGAAAGTCAAAGGCGTAAAGAGAGATTTGCTCTACACAACTAGCGACTAAAGATTACCCGGGGCCGGTGTCAGTCCCACCTTAGTGAACATTCATACTATACCTTCTTTTTTGTGCAATAAAGCCAAAGCAACATTCCTTCAACTACCGCTCCTGCCCCTAGGAAAGAAAATCCAATTACCAGTCTCAGTTCCTAGAGTGAGAGCGGAATGCGAGCATCGAGAAACTGATCTCAGAAACTTATATTATATATATATAATGAGGCAACTTCGAAAATGACAATAGCAATAGATAGAGCAGAGAGAGAGAAAGAGATAGAGATACAGGAGTGAGTAGATCAAAGACAAGCAAGCCCGCTTCTGAAACAAGCTAGCGAGAAATCCGTTCATTCATTCCGGAGGTCCGGAACCTTCCGGGTTTCATCCATTCCTCTACCCCGCTTTTGCCCAGCGAGAACAACGTTCTATTTGCATGTGTGAAGCATATTTCCCATATTGGAGTTTCGGTTGTGCAATTTGGTGCACCCCTTGCCAGTTCGCCAAGGGCAAAGGGCAAGACTACTGGGGGCAGAAGGGTTGACATTCCCTACTCCGGGCTTGGAAACTTTTTTCTCTATTCTTTGTTTCTGACTTCTAGAGGATGTTTATCAATTTGATACAGACGAGTCCCGCTCTTTCTTCAAAGCAAAGAGGGAAAACTCCAACCATGGGATCTAGGCTTCGCCGACTGAGAGAATACTTGCTGTGGGATCGAACTCTGGCTTTTCGGGCAGCTAACTTCACTCTCCGGTTTGGAATTCCTAGCCTGATGCTTTCGAGTGGCATAGAAAATATGTCTTTGTTCCTGAGTCGACTGCCTTAGGAAAGGAAGGAGTCAACAGTGAGATCAATGTCGGAGAATCCGCTCTTGCCTTAGCTTAGGATGAGTTGATAGGCACAGTACTGGCATCTCCATCGAAGCTTTGGGACGAAGCTATGGTGATGGTGGGACGTATGGCACGCACTATCTGATTCATGGGAGTGGGAGCCAAGGCCACGGCCGGTACTGCGGGAGGTTTTCTTCGGATCTCTTCCTCGTAGTGATCTCCAGGTTCAGGAACTGCGGGCGGATTCTGAACTGGAGGGGGTACTGGGTCTACTACAGGTCTAGCATCTGCTACTCTTGGTTGGCTTTGTGGTTGTGGATCGTGGATCTGTGTCCCCTGATCCGGGGTGGGGTGGTAGATGGAGGGTTTGTTCCTTGAGCTGCAGGCGCAGCCAGGGTCGGCTACCTGCGAGGTCCATTGTGCTAGCATCCGGGAAATCTCAGCTAGTTGACGGCTAACTGCCTCGTGAGAAAGTTGCTGATTTGCCGGGGCTGTAGGGTTCAGCTGGTGGTTAGAGCCAGTGGACTCTTCATTGTCCCCATCATAGAGAGGGTTCCTGGTGCCTCGGTGACGGGCGTTGTTGGCCATGATCTCTGGGTCTTGATTGACCAAGGCGTTCTAGGTGATCTATTCTGACTCACTTCCTGGACGGGCCTCTAGTAGTTCGCACCCACCTGCGATTTGCAGACATCAACTCCCTCGTCCTCGAATCCCGGGCCAACAAGAAAGTCCTCCTCCTGACCAACACGGGTAATCCCATCCCCTATACCACGGTAGAGAGAAGGAGTTCACCCGCAGGCGGCGATTTAGGTGTTGATGCCTCGTTCATTCGCCTGTCCTTGTCTCAGCGCTCCCATTCAAGGTGCCTCGAATTGCTCTGGGTTTCCTATATCCATCCGTCTGGTTCAGCATCCCTTTTCATTATCCAACATTCTCAAAGAAGTTCCCCTCCGGGAAAGCCCTATGGGGAACTGATTTGAGAATCGGAGAATTAAAAAACCAAAAAGAGGATCGAAAGGGGGGCCCCTCTGGGGATCTTCAGTGAAAAGTGAATAGTGAATGGCTGAATAGCTTGACCACCATTCACGATACAACTCATCAGTTTCGGGGGAAAGGACACAATACAACAGAAAAGCACGCGATTGACTTAGTGCCTGGATCTACATTGCCTAATCTGCCACATTCTCGTATGAATCCTACCGAGCATGCTGAGCTCGCGAGGCGGGTTGGAGAATTATGAAATCAGGGGTTTTCTTAGAGAGAGCTTCAGTCCTTGTGCAGTTCCTGCCTTGTTGACTCCCAAGAACAAATCAAGATGGGTCTTGGAGGTGATAGCCGCGCTATCAAAAAACAATTCCATATCGTTTTCCGGTTAGATGACCTGCTGGATCAGATGTCTGGGGCCACTATCTTTTCATTTCAAAAAAGATAGACCTGAAGAGTGGTTACCACCAAGTTAGGATTAGACCCGGGGATGAGTGGAAGACAGCTTTCCAATCAAAAAAAGATCCCCAGAGGGGCCCCCTTTCCAAGTCGGGAATTCCATATCTTTCTTGATTTGCCTATTCGAGCAGGTTATGCCATTCCTTTCTTTCATGTAAATGCATGTTGATTGGATTAGCCCATTCTGCCATCATGAAAGGTATTCTGACATTCTGACCGCGAATACTGACTGGTGATTTCCTGCTGCTGCTTGCTGCTGCTTATTGACCGTACTATGAGTCAGCTTGCTCCTATTTCTTTCATTTCTTTATGAAAGACTGTCTTGCTGCTCGCATACCACCGTACTCAAATCAAAGTGTACCGACGCCTATTTGCCTCTATCGATTGAAATTCAGAAGTTCCCCAGAGGGGGGCCCCCGTAGGGGAACTTCTGAACTCTTCATTCTCCCGCCGGCCCCGGCCCCCGATCTTCTATTTTGCCCATCATGTGAAGTCCCAAATCAGACAAAATTCTATAGTTCCCCTACGGGGGCCCCCATAGCTATAGCTGCAGCTGATTCGCCAGTCCCTGATTTGGATTTGGTTTTGGTGGATAGTGAGCTATTTATGTGGATGGGCTTGATGAGGGAAGGTAGTCAACACCTTGCCTCTGCTTCGACAAAGACAAGACAAAAGCTTCTCGCTCTCGCTCATAAGTGGTACTCATCACCGTCACTAGTTGACCTCTCCTCTGGTCAAGTCTTTCCTTGGCACGAAGGCCATGAGAATGAGAATGTTGGGAACGAAGGAACTTGTAGGGCTTCGAGAATGATTTCTGAGCAAGAAATCGAAGTTCAATAACCCGCTGAAACGCTTTTTGAGTTCAAAAGAAAAGGAGATTGGTTCTCACTATTGAGAGATAGAAAGAAAAGAATAGCCTATTCTAGTAGCCCAGCAAAGAAGTCAACTCCACTTCTGGGATGGCGAGAATCTGGATGCCGAGAAAGAGCTCTTTTCAGGTGGGCTCTGACTATGACTAGTAGTCATAGCAGTGGATTACTTAGAGCTGGTAGCTGTGCACTCGTCTTTCTCTGGTTCGGTTTCCCTTGTGACTGGAGGAATGATTTTGGAATAAGGCAAGGCCCTGCTTCCAAGGATTTCCCCCTAAAGGGATGAATTCATAAAGGACGGACTGCTTGCTCTCCGTTTTCAGGCCAATGCATGAAACCTAAAGAAAGAGAGAAAAAGCAGATCCACCACTTTGTTATTCGACTCCAATAAGCTCTTGGCGACTCCGAACTCTTGGGCAGCTGGGAGCTGGGACCAATCAAGAAAGAGTTTCTTGTTGCCGCTCTTCGCTTTGCAAGGCCTAAACTCCAATCCATTTTCGTCACGTCAGTGGTAGTGGTAGCTTAGATAAGGATCACTTCTGCTTAAGGGAAGGCAGTTGTCAGAGATGAATCCCCTAGATTCGATTTTTTTGTTTGAGTTGAAATATCCGGGGTCAACCGCTTTCATTATTTGGAATACCGGGCTCAAGGCCCAGCTCTGACTTAGATTATCTTATATATAATATATCAGTCATACTAAAGAAAAGAACCCGGAAATCTCCGAGAAGAATGAGCAGATCAAAAAAAAGCTTTCGTTTCGGGAAAAGACGGAAATATAGGAGTTCCCCATAGGGGGCCGGGGGCCCCGCCCCGCCCCCGTAGGGGAACGATAGAAGAGGTCTTTCCCCAGACTGTTCTAGTTCCCCGGCCCCCCTATTCGACTTTTGACTCTGATTCTCATGTGCTAGATCAGTGGTATCCACTCTTCAGGTCGGGAAGATTGTTGCTCCCGACATCTGGTCGAGCATGTCATCGAGTCGAGGTATCGGGAATTGATACTTCACTGTGATCTTGTGGATCGCTCTACTATCGATACACATTCTCCATGACCCATCTGATGGCGGACCATCCAACAGACTCTCTTCAGTGTGTGAAGCTTTTCTTTTCGATTTCTATGTTTGATGTCATTAATCGTAGTGATCATGTAGTAGGACATAATTCTGTGTGTGTAGTTGTATTTTCCTTTTCTCTGACTTGAACTGAAAGAAAAGGAAAATTCGATTTCTATCGTGATTTCAATGTGTGTGCACGTGGAGAGTGCCTCAGGGGAGAACCAGATCATACAGGTGCATCCGCCATCAGAGTGCACAATCCAGCTGCCAGTCCACCCGGTCATATTCTCCCGGTCGCATTCGGGGAACACGACTGAGTGAACCCGCCCGAGCCGCCCCGATCAGCCCGAGTCGAGTTTGGTTCGTGGTGCTGTTTTGATGCAATTGGTGGGCCGGACGTGGAGAGGAAATCCAGGTATTCTGTCACTTCCAATTCCCCAGACCCCCCCATCCGAGTCCTTCTTTTTCGTACTTTATCATCTACAGTACCTGTCCTTAGAAGCAAGAATTCGAGGGAAGCCACTTTCCTTTAGATGATCATCTACGCAAAAACAGGGATTGTCCACTCCTCTCTCGGCTGTGACCCTCGAACCTTGTTGTTTGTTTTGTGGAAAAAATCAACCTTGAACTCCAAGTCGAATGGGCTCTGCGGTATGAATCCCAGACATACCTCGAATGGACTTCGATTGGTGGAGCCATGGACAGCAGCACGGTTGTATGCAAACTGGACATATGGGAGGCTCTCGTCCAATCAATGTCTGAGGATGTCGTGCATTATATCCCCGTAGTACAACTTTGACCTCAGTTTGTGGATGAAATGCTGTACTCCTCTTCAAAGTCGTATCCATCATTGACCTAACAGCGCGCAAAAATCCACTGATCAATTCTTCTGAATCCCGCCGATCAGATACTATCGAAGATGGAAGGCCATAATGTACCTACACGAATCAGAAGAAGAGTCATGCGGCTTCCTCACTCGTGATGTACACATTCTCTCACGGGGGCCCCCGGTGCTGATTCTGATTTCAGACCAAAATCCGGGGCCGGGAAACAACCTCGAGTGAGGGGAAAGACCTCTGGTCCGGGGCCCCCTCCGGGGAACGAAGAGGAAGAGGAGGAGGAAGGAGGTGTAGAGATCCTCTTCCTCAAGCGCTTGGACTTCCTCTCCTCACCCTTCACAGTCATCGGTCGCTTAGGAGCAACAGCTCGAGGGCTCGGCACCCCCGTCTCGGCTGGTTCGGTAGGCTCTTCCGGCTCCTCGACAGCGTTGCTCCGCCTGACAAGCTATCGGAACCATGTCTGCCGCAGCCTCCAAACCGCAGAGTCAGAGTCAGCCGGATGGTACAGACTGAGAAAAGACTGAGAAAATAGGCGGCTTCGTACGGACCAGGAAACAGTTTCTTGAGCTTTTCTATATCCTCCTCCTCCGACAAGGTGGAAGCCTCAAGCCTGGCTACTTTTTTTTCGAGACATGGTTGAAGAAATAATGCCCTGACTCCAACGGCGCCTACTCCTTCAAAGCCGAAAGGAAAGCGTGTACCTTTTGTTCGAGTCACTCCGTGCCTCGCCAGTAGAATGACCAGGAATGAGCTTCAATCCGGCTAGGTTAAGGGAAAGACAGTGTCCGCTAGTCCTAAGGCAGAGAAAGAGCGTGATTTTCTGATATATTCTTTCATCACATCCAATATGCAATCCATCCAGTGATCTTTCAGGCAAGGGGGTTTTCCCAATTCTTCTTTTGCGGGGTCGACCGGCTCGCCAGCGAAAGCAACTCCATAACTGGCTGGAAAAGGGGGATCCAAATACGGATCACATACAATCCATATTGGATGCAGATGGACGAAGGAAATCACGAAACCTTCAAAGGAAAGGGCCACATATGGATAGGAAACTTTGTTTTGAGTCCTTGCTTTCAAGACGAATGCTTCATGCTTCAATGCCAATAGTCAGAAGATGTCCTTCGCCAACTAGATATGATATCAATTCTGCACGCATATGATAAGAACTTGACTGAAACTACTTGCCAAAAGAAAGGAGTGCCCCCTCTGGGGTGACTTTGTGGCGGACCCTCCCGAAACTCCAATTTCCACATAAACTCCCTTGGATGGATCAAACTGCGGGATTAGAACACTGACTCGAAGGAATGCTCACTTGGAGACGGAACTGAAGCACGTCACACTTCCTAACTGTTCCATTCCCTACGGATCCTCATATAAAGATCCCCTCCCGGTCTTCGTTCCCCATAGGGGGCCCCCCGTTCTTGAGATCAAGGAGTTAGATCGAGATGAAGACAAAAAAAAGGGCCTGCCTCAGGTCGGAGATATCACAGGAGCACGTGACGGATTGGCCACGAGGCCATTCCACTCGACTCGAGACCCTCTCCGCACGTGACCCGATCGGCGCGTTTGATTTTCCGCCCCCGAGTGGGGAGGTGGTCTCGCGCAGCGGCCATTCCAGCCTGTCAGAGCCATCTCTTCGAGGCCACGCCATCTCCTTGAGGCCATTTATCTCTCCTGATGTGGATGGATCCGCGATGTCCACGTCAGCAGATCCTTCCAGCTCAACTCGTGCAACTCCCCAGCCCCAGGCTGGCCGTTCCGCCTGCCAGCTCACAGCACGGGTGCATCTCGAGCTGGCGAAGACGAAGACGGTGATCACCGTCTTCGCCAGCTCAACCTCAACAGGAGAGCTTCCACCACTCAGACGGTGATCAAAACCTGCCAGCTGTCAGCCACATGGAGCTTGACGTCATCAGCTTGCTCTATAAAGGAAAGTCTATAAAGGAAAGGGGGCTGAGCTCAACTGTGCAGGGGATCTATCTTCTTCTCGGATCTTCTTCCCTTTGAGATCTGATCCACTGTACTTCCCTCTTTCTCTGTACTTCTCCTTTATCCTCTGCAAGGCAAGGAGAGCTCTTGACTTGTACTTTTTCATGAATCGAAAGAGGAGAGACCTCACTTTGACTACGGCTTGACTACTTAGTATCTATTTCTGAGTATATCTCTGCTCTCTTTCCCCCACCAAATCTTGCATAAACAAAGCCGCTTTAGAATGGTTCTAGAAGCTCCCAGCCTCGTCGATCCACAACTTCGACTCCCTCCGGAAGGGAGGCCCCCTCTGGGGAACTTCTTTCGAGTTTGAAGAAAAAAAGAGTCCACTTCCGCCTTGGACAGAGAGAGGAGAGAGCCAATCCATGATAGCACGTGCTGTCACACAGGGACCATCCAACCAACCCAGGTAACCCCCCTAGGGGGTGAAAGGACACTACAGTGTCCCCTCTCTCAGGAGGTGTCGATCAGTGCCAACTCGCCTAGCGGACTAGGATCTTGTCCTAATCCGTGGACGGCATCCGTGGGATGTCACCACAGACCCTGACGATGAGAAACCACTCATCAGCAGGCGAGGTAGTTCAGCCGACCGTAGTCCAACCAAGCTGAGTGCCTCAGGGCCGAGGCACCAAGCAAGCGCTCAGTGCTCGACACCGGACATCACGGAGGTGTGCCAAAGGGGGGCCCCCCTCTGGGGTGACTTTCTTCTGACGCCAATTTCTGAACAAAATGCTACGAATCGTCTTTGATGGAATACCTCATTTTCCGAACTTCGCACCTCATTCTCCGCACTCCTCAGAAGGTGCGCACTTTGAACCTCATTCAAAGCATCTTCTTGTTTGAAACTACGAAAAAGAAAGAAAGAGACTTGATGGATAAGCTGACGGAGCTTAGTGAGCTAACCGAGGCTGTGACCCCTTAAAAAAAGGCCATGTCCGAAATGGAATTGAGCTTAAGCAAACCCAGCTGCCACTGGCTAGTCTCTTCTCTGCGATCTTTCATTTGAAAGATTCGAAATTCCTGCCTCACCTCAGTCTTCAAAATACCTTTCCTTTGATGAGCTAGCTGGTGTGTACCAACGAGCAGTCCTAGATCTACTAACTCCAGGAACGGGGTCAACTAGGTCTCGTAGCTTTCTTGGGGTAGCAGGCTACCCCAATCCAGGATTCCAATCTCTTTTGAAAGATGATCCCTAAATCTTCTTTACTTAAGAAGAAAAAAAGGGGGCCGGGGCCCCGATTCAGAATCCCCATAGGGGCCCGTTACACTCTACCTGATGGACCATAGGGAGAGAGGGTATACACCAATAGACTTTGCCATTCACTCGCCACGAACCATAGAAGAAAAGCGAATGGAAGACTCATTGGGAAGGTCAGACACAAGAAACCCGAAGAATAGAGGTGGTTCCGCTTCACGCGGCTCACTTGAAATTGAAATGATTCAAAAAGTCACTAACTATTGGGCCGGCTTTCGAGCCAATTAGATGCAGGTTTTCTTCTGGCTTGCCATGTTCTTAAAAGGAGACTCATTTGACTATGATTTGATTCGAGTTTGGTAGCACAGATCATTCATCGATCAGAATCAGAAGTACTGGCACGGCACACTCAGGCCAGAGAACGGTAACCACCTTGCTGCTAGGTTGGGAAAAAGGCCCGGGGCGTGTCTTCGATCCAGTTCCCTAGCTTCTTTCGTGGAAAACAAAGGAAGGTAGTTCCATAGGGCTTTTTCCCAGTGCATTAAGGATCACGACTTCTTCCTTCTAAGGATCTGCTAACTCAGCAACAAAGAAGAAGCGAGGGCGAGCGGCTCACTTGCTTCTCAAATGCCCGGTTCCAAGAAAGAAGTGGATTCGTCGAAGTCTGGTTAGGAGGCAAATCCAATGTAGGTGATGCCGATTGGGCCGGGGATCCTTCAGATAGGTGCTCAACGGAAGGGGGGCCCCCTTTGGGGAACTTTTCTGCACTCTCCACTATACTATACTCTATACTATACTCTATACTATAGAGATGGGGAATCAATCGCCTCAAGGATCGCGTATGCCTGAGGTGTCTTGTTCCCACGGCTGGTGGCCGAGAGGAAAGCAGTGAAGCAGCCTATCCCTTCTTCGGAGATTGACTCCGTGAACTCAACAAAAGCACAGGAAGAAGCAGGGGCCCCCTCTGGGGAGGGGACCCCTCTGGGGATCTTGCTTGATTGAGACTAATTGCTTGCCCATTCTGCTGAAGTTGAGTTCGAAAAGAACTGAAACGACCTTTGAGTATGCCCGTGTGACTCAAGGCCCTCAGGCTCATTCTTCTTCGACATGTACCGAGCCCACCGTGTCTTGAGCTGCGAATCCATATATGGGCGTTTTGGTGAATCAAGAAATGAGGTCCGGGCAGTTGCCGGAGTCCGGAGTGGAATTGGTGGCGAAAGCCGAATCGCTATTGGTGCTTCAATGCTTGACTAGAAGGCTTAGACTGCTCTCCGCCCTCTCTTTGGTGGCGAAATGGGACATTCTATTCGTATAGGTGGCTCAAATCCATGAGTTGGAAATGAAGCATGCCTGGTTGCGAAGAGAAACTGGACGCATCACTACGTCAAGAAGTCGGGATCACGCGTCAGGATCGGCAGCATCCGCATCAACATAAGAAGAAGCCGAAAGATCCGCAGCTTCAACTCAAGCATCTGCCGCAGAAGAAATGAAATCAGGTTTTCAGTGATGAAAGACTTTCCCTCTGCGCTTTAGTGCATGTATTTGAGCCGGTGTGTCTGGTTTCCCCCCCCGTTCCGGGGCTCGCAGATGCCTTCACGGGAAAAGCGGAATTTCGGGATTCAGTCCCGTTCTCTGACCAATTAGCTACCTACCATCCAGAAGCTCAGAAAGGGGGGCCCGGCCCCCTCTGGGGATCATTATAGGATATCGGATTCATACCCTGACTAAAAAAGCGAGAAAACCCTATTCTTTCATGAGTAAAAGCTGACACCTTATTAACCCGGTTTGATTTCATTGAGTACTTTTCTGACTGAAACAACGTCAGTATGTAGTAAGTGCAGATGTGACCTTCTGTGAAGTCATTCTTCAAGTTCAAGTGCTAGTTTTTGTGGATACTTCTACTAACTCTTCCTCCATAGAGTCTTGAATTGCCTATTCTGAATTTTGATCTTCAAAGTCTCCAAATGTTCATAGACCTATATCAGTGCCAAAACAAAGGTTCGACGAGCTATTCAGTCAGAGTATCCTATAACCTATACTCGCTTCTCCTGCATCTCCACCATAGCATTATCGTCCTGAGGTCCAATCTCACTCATATGAAGTTCTTCCTTCATCCCAAGAAAAGCATCTGATCCTTCCACTCTATCAATGGAAACCGGTCTTAGAGAATCCGCTATGAATGCTTCCCGGAGCAACTGTCAATTCCCATCCCAGTCCGATAACCCAATAGAAGGAATTCGTGGGTCTGATCCTTGAGGAAGGAATTTACCCTTCCTATTCGATTCATCTTTATCAGCTTCAAATGAAAAAGAACCCGGATTAGGCCGACAAATATGCTATAGGAGTTCAATAAACCCGCGATCGATCGACGGAAGGGGGGCCCCGGTTGGTCGAAACCGATAACAATCACAGAGACTGAATACCGAGATGTTTGATTTGAGATTTCGGGAAAGAGATAGGAGACGATTATAAAGAGCAGGGAATTCTCAATTCTATAGCAAGAGCAAAGAGAAGAGCCTAACAAGCCCTTCACACCTCAGTCCCAAAGGCTTCATATGCAAGAGTGAGGATGGAGCTTTCACTAAGAGAAGAGAAGGTCTTTCAAAGTTTCTGATTCCATTGTAGTGCATTCTCGAACAGTCAGAGCTGAATCGGAAAATCCCTATTATCGAAAATAGGACTTGATGAGTACCCTTGGTAAGTAGGTCTAAGGACAGTGAGGATCCCTCGATAATCAAGAAGTCTGCTTTGAGGCTAGGCACCTCAGAGCGGATTCTTTCAGAACTTTCTTGATTCTATTCTAATAGAATAGAATTCTCTAGAAATCGAAGAGAAAAAAAGAGAAAAGAAACACTATCTCCTCTCCCCGTCTAGAGAGCTATCCGGCACGTTCTAAGCGCAAGGAAGTACAGTACGACTATTATATGATATGCGGAGGGTGAGACAAACTCATTTCCTTATATCATCTGAGATCAGCAAGCGTAGAGCTACCTGACACTGATCTCAGTATTAGCAAGCTACGCTCCCTTAGATGATCTGAGATCAGGTTCTTTCTCCATTTCATTCCATATCCCCCCTATTGAGTCCCTAATTGACTTATACACTGAGACTTATATCTCTAGTTTGAGTTTCATGTTGAAAGGCAACTCTCTAGATCGGGACAAGAACCTGTTAGAAACTGGGAAGAAATGAAAGAATTTCTTCGATTCGAGAATTCGAGATAAGTACCTACCTCAAACCTACCACGAGAAGCTCTTAGAAGACCTGTCATCCTTAATCAAAGTTCCCCAGAGGGGCCCCCTTTCAGGAATCTATTGCAACAAAATTGGATTATGATTCGGTGTGACGTGGTAGAGGACCCACGAGTCACCTCAGCCTGATTCCGCGCAGAGGTCTGAGAGCCGACTTCAAAAGAGAGCTGCTCCCTCCTAGAGTTGACTCCCTAGAAGAGTTGTTCCAACGAGCACTTGAGTTGGAGCAATATCTTCAAATGAAAAGGGCTCCTTTTCAATTTCAAGTCGGGGAGGCTTCTGCCCGGCGACCTGGTTTGACTTCATCAAGTCAGTCTAATCAGAGCAGAGGACTAATCATTCTGCTGGTCATAAGGACAACAAAGGAAAAGCTCCTGTGGACACATAGAACATAGAATGAGAAACCCACTGGTTTGAAGTACAAGCCAGGCACTATGCTCACAGTTGTCCCTACAAAGCACTGAATGTTGATATTCATGAAGGAGAGGAAGAGAAGAGGAGGAGGAACAAGCAGATGAAGAAGCTGAACCCGAAGGAGAGCTCGTCGTGGAGCCGTGTGATGATTCAAGTGATGCCGAGGAGGCCCTTGGTGGTCTCTCTCTCAATCCCTCAATGTGATGAGGTGCATTTTCTCAACTCCTCCCCGTGAAGACCAGGATTGGAAGAGATCTGCTATCTTCCTAACAGACTTCAAGCACGGTGAAAAATCCTGTCAGTTTCTTATCGATAGTGGGAGCTGTATGAATGTCGTATCTAAAAGCTGATTTCTCTATTTAGATTTTGATTGATATATAGGCTGAGGCACATCCCAAGCCATACAAGGTTGCTTTGGGTTCACAGAACCACTATGAATGTTCACCAACGATGCCGCCAAGTGCCTATTCAGCTGGGTTGATATACTGACCGTGTATGGTGTTGGTGTGATGTATTGCCTATGGATATGGCCCACGTCATTCTTGGCAGACCGGGGGGCCCCCTCTGGGGATCTTGATTGGATGTCACCATAATATGGAAGGTCTAGCACCTGTTCATTCAAGCATCAGGGTCAGAAGATCACTTTGGCACCCGCCCGACCTAAGACCACTAGCGGGTCAAAGCCATCCTCCGCCCCGAATGAGAAAACAAAACAAAGTCTCTGACCAATTAGCTACCATCAATTCGAGAAGGAAAGTTCTGAATAGGGTCTGATGTATGCTTTAGTCTGCATTGAATCAGGGGCCCCCAACTAGAGAAGTCTGAGGAGGGGCCGGGAATATTCATTAGTAGCCTACTCAATGCCCTTAGATATTCTTTATACCAGTTACCAATCCCTTGATTAGCAGTTTGGCGTATCCGTACCTTTATCGAATAGATTGGGCCCTGGTGGAATACGCCCGCCTTATCTAATATGAATATACTCGAAAAAAACACCCTCTTCTATCTGCTTGATCCCCTACTCCCGATTCCATGTTGGGAAGGCTCCTTGCCTCCACGAGGGTAATAGGGCCATAAGGCCATTCATTTCGGGCCCAAAACCAAATGAGATTCGAAATGAGATTCGAATCGAATCTTGTAGCCCTATAGAGAGATTCTAATAGGGGGCACTCACTGGCCAGAGATATATTCCCCCACTGATCAAGAAACAATTTGATCGAAAATCCTAGTCTTTACTACACTGAGCAGCCTTTCTTGACTTTCCATAAACCTTGATGGAAATCCACTTTGACAAGAGGATGCTCTCCTATGAAAGAAAGATTTGAGAATCAGAAGAGATAATAGATCATGAAAGAATAGTTTTTCAGGAGAGATTTCTTGTATTTCATGCCGTTGGGAACCCGATCGAGCCCGAGTTCTCTTGCTTCTGCCTGAGAGGAGTTTGAAACTCGCAAATACAACCAATCGGATTGAAGAGAACGGCAAGCATGAAAGGTAGGTCACTCACCTATCAAAGGTCAAACACATCAAAAAACTACTGGGTGCCTTCAGTCAAATCCGATACACGTGGTATGCCGGAGAGTCGCTGAAGCAGGCTGTCCAAGGGGCGCAGCGAGTCCCTGTGGATGGCGTGTAGTTGAGGTATTATGGTTCCGGTCGACATCTCAAAATCCTTCTGACCCGGCATCAGGGGATTGACTCGTGGCAATGGATCGTCAAATCAATATGCTCCCTAGTGAGCAAGAAAAAAGAAAAACAAGCAAAATGGAATCCAATAGGGGGCCCCCTCTGGGGCGACTTATATAGGTAGTAAAGTGCTGATGAAACCAATTGAGAGAGTTGCGGGACAGACTGATTGGCTTCAGAAGCAAGCAACTCAAGAAGCAACGAGAGTGACAGGCGCTTGCGGCTAGGTTACGAAGTCCAATCAGCGAATAATCAGAAGGGAGTGGACCGTGGTATTCGCGGACTGATTGAACAGGCCTGATGCTTTAGGAAAATAGGTCCTACATATATGGAAATTACGACATCTTTTTTTTTTTTTTTTTAACGAAATCAAAGGACAAGCTAGTTAAATAGTAGCTCCTGATATAGTTGAGGTATGACTTTAACCATTCTTTCAATAATGTCACTTCCTCAAACATATAAGAATCATCTTCAGGTAAAGAGGGAACATCGAGATCTTTCGGTCTCTTTGCATCCATAACCTTCGAGAAGATAACACCCTCCAGATAGGGATCAAGGGGTAATGACCCCCCCAACCACCACCTAAGAGAGAAACTATCATCTAACCCGGGAAAGGACAACACAACATGCAATCGCATCCATTTGCGAGAGACAGGATTGTGAAGCCTTCCTAAGCTTCTATAGCCCCCTCCCAGAATCCTAAGACATACCTTTTCATTAAGGTTGTATTTAGAGGCTATGCCTGAGAAACTGGTTAGAGAAGACAAACTATTCAAGATTGCCTTGAATGAAATTGGGGACAGATCCAAATCCCCACAATTCACTATAAAGCGCTTAGCAAACTCAAGACATCCATTAGTTGATATCAACGATTTTGGATCAGATATCTTCACCTCAAGGGTCTCAATCAAGTTCCTGTATTCTTGAGCCACCCGCTTGTTCCCGATGACCAGATCATCACCGAGAATTGCGTATGCTTTAAATCTACGTCCGGGATAGGCTATCTCGGACGCCATCCACACCACAACATGGTGTGAAAGAGCAAATCAAGCCCATGCAGCATCAAAGCCCAAGGGTGTCCCATCAGTCCAGGACACCTCTCGAAACTTTCCAAACGGGACCCGATATCGACCACCACGTAATAACATAGTGACGATAAACCACCCTACATCTGCTCCAAATAACTCAGAAACCAGGAGCAGTGTAAAGTGGGCTGGAAAGCGATCAGTGGCAGAGGAGAGGTCGAAAGACCATAACTCCTTCCTACCTTTGAGCGCCTCCAGAGGTCGTGTCTGGTTGTAGGTCCCATCACAAGGCAAACGCCTAAGAACTCCCATAGTCCACTTCTGGAATGGATATAAGAGCCTTTGTGTGATGTAATTACCTATGGCGATTACTCGCCTTTTAGCTGCACCCTCAACTATGGAAGATATCCGACCATAGACTCCTTTCAGTGAGAAAATTGGATCAGTAATCCAAATCTCAAAAGAATTTGAAACAAGGATAATCTCAGGTGGACAAGGGACATCCCAGTCTCTCAATACAGAGGGAAAATATGACCTCTGCATATGAAGGAGACCAAGAACCCCACGATCTGGAGTATGCATGAAGAGACCCTCAAATTGTGGATCTTCTTCAACACAAGTGAGAGGTCTACTCCATTCCCTATACAGATCATGGAGATGCCTTGAGAATGAACCTATCTCTTTCCTAACTAAGTGAAAGATTGAGGACTCATCTCTTGGAGCTCCAAGCTGTGTTGGAAATGACTTCCAGGTCGGCTTCCATGAGACACCAAAATGGATTGGTGTCTCCCAAATCCAAGAACAATAACGATCTAGGACTTCTGGTATAGTTTCCTTGAACCAGTAGTGCCAGATGTAGAGATTCTTTCGGTCACTCAAATCTTCAATGGATTTGAGGTGCCTCCTACCAAATTCATGGCAGTGAGGAATAACCTTTATTATTCCAAAGAAAGATAAGTATAACCTTATTAATGTATCTCCATCATCACCTCCATCCTTGATTTTCCTTCTATGAAAGGATGGAATGATCATAGGTATTCCTGAACGAGTAGTCGAGACCATCGTCCCACTAGTAAATTGGACTTGTCCTCCCCTGAAATTCTTCAAGAGAGTGATGCACTGCTTCAAGTACATTGAGCAGTGAAAAGGTCCAGATTTACGGTACAGATGTATGACTTTTCTCGCAAAGAGAAGGCTGGCTATACAAGATTCCTTCGACAAGCCAGAGTACACACCCAGTACAATCTTATTCAGAAAGTAACTGAGTGTGCGAGGGTGTTCAAAGACCCTCCGCCAATGACAGCACCTGGAGTAATCTATAATTTTAAACATTGTTTTCATATTATATTTGACATCCAAGGTTCTGGCATCTCTCCTTAATGAGCTAGTAATCCTAGCCCAAGGGGGGGCGCCTGGTTGGCACCAGGAATGGTATAACTCCAGGAATGGAGATGCCACCTCTCATCCCAGAGGTTAACCACACGGGATACATGAGAATCTAAAGGAATATCGGAAGGGATCACACTTTCCCATCCGACGTTACCCCTACCTCTCATGTTGCCCATTTGGACACAGTCCAAAACAAGACTCAATGTCAAAGAACATCTTGCTCAGAGTGTGCAGGAGGCCAGCCATGGTCTCCTCACCCCGGTGTTGAACACCGCAGGTGCCCAATTACGACATCTAATCTCAATCAAATAGAAACTACAGGATGCCGACAGACCGATTGAAACAAAGAACGGACAGCTCTACCGATTGAGACAGCTACCGGGCAGGAGAGCTAGATTGAATCAAATCTTTCGTGAAACTAGAGAATAGAATATCGGCCCGGTTCTTAAGCGAGCTGCTTGCAGCTTCAAGTAGAATTCTCATTCGCAGGCTCGGCCTCTACAAGAAAATCTTGGACATGGTATGGTTTATGGTTATGGTCTTCTACTTCATCAACGACTCCCATGGGAAGAGGTATGACCACTACTACATTTCCATTGGGAATTCCGCAAGGATAGAAATCGAAAGCTCCATTGGGAAACTCCTGATTTAGATTGAGTATTTAGTGAATTTCTATGGAATCTTGCTTTGACCAGTTCCTTTCCTAATCTGCCTCTTCCAAATGGAAATAGATTATATGCGGTACTACTATGATACAGCAGCAAGTAACCAAATCACAGGGGACCCCAATGCCTTTGTTTCATTTGCTCCATACTAAGATATGACTTTGTTGTATACGGGTGACAACTCTCCATTGTCAATTCTCTTGGTAAAGTAGTTCTTCAAAATGCATGTGCTGGAACAAGAGTTCTTTCTGTCTTATGTCTGATATGTGACTCAAGTCAAAAACTTGGGCAACTTATGTGATGATAAGCAAGCAGTGTGAAGTCAAATTGACAACGGATTCGTGTATGGTGAAAGACCTCAAGATCAAAGAAGTTCTTGGTAGAGGCAGAAGGTATGGAAGACTGGTTTTCATTGGCGATGACATCTACTTAGACTCAGATAGATAGGTACTACCATACTCTACTAGACTAGAGTCTACTTTACTATCAACTATAAGGTACCACATCAAACGGGGGGCCCCCCTGGGGTATGGAATGGAAAGTACCAAACCTTTCAACAGGTTTGTTGGTTTTCAAAAGGGTTTCTCGCTAGACTGGACGCCACCGATAGGTGTTACTGTTCTGTACAGTCCGATGGCCCGGGCTTTCATTGGCCTAAGCAATGGTTCAATCCGCCTAAAGTTTTCCTACTTTGTAGGACCTGAAATCTTCCCTAAGAAGAGGTCGGTTTGTTTTATGGCGGGCGGGTCAACCTTTGGGGTTTGGGTTTTCCTCTCTCTTCGCCCTGTCCCGGGTCCGAAGGAGCTCAGGATGGATAGGATAGGAGCGAAATCGCCATTACTTGGAAGTGGTGACTGAATTGAAGTGACTTAAGAGGTCTATAGCTGGGAGTTCCTTCAGTCACTCTCGAGGTGGCACAAAGGCAACGAAGAACGCGAGCCGGGAGGGATGCGAACAAACCTCGTCTTTTTAGAGAAAGGAGCGCAGTGGTAGAGCGCGCAGAGCCGAAAAAAGACTCCTGGGTAGGGAGCGTGAAGCGAGACAGCGCTGGCCCAAGGTTTTGACGAAAACGGTTCTGTTCTTCTGAGTGAGTATGTGATCGCAGAGGGGCGGAGGGAGCGAGTGAAGTAGTAGTAACGAGCCAGTCAAGGTATTGGATCCGTGAGTTCACGAGGAAGGGAAGTCAACCTCGGAAGGGGGAACATGATGTGATGACAATACGATCCCTCTTTCCCAAAGATGAGAAGCCTCTTGACTGACGTCGCGAGACATTAAAGCGCTGACGAAGAAGAATAGAATCCCCATAGGGGGCCCCCTATGGAAGTGAAAAGGATTCCTTCCTCCTTGTCGTCTATACGGAATCTCTTGTGCGCGAACGATCAAAGAAAGATACTTCACGGTGCGATTCTGTAACTCAAAAAGGGGAAGTGCAGTCACTATCGAGAACAATTCTGAGAAGGTAGGAGTGGGAATATTTGATGAATGAAAAAAAGCAGATACGAGAGTGAAGAAACTGAAGGAAAGAAGGTGAAGCGGGTGAAAATGGAAAATCGGAAATGAAGATATTTCACCATAAATGAAAGAACTAGAACGAATAAAAAAGGAGGGTTGGCTATTTCCTTTCATCCGCAGATGTTGTCGTTGAAGGCAGCAAGAATTGTTTATGTTATGCTCTGGGAGGAAGGGCCAGTAGTGCTAAGGAAGTGACTTCTTCAATGCTGAAAAGCGAGTGACTCGTGGAAAAGGTATCGAAGATCAAACAAACCGGATTCCAATTTCCTTTCCCGGCTGACTCTCAGATAGCGAAAATCTTTGACTAGAGACTAGAACTCACATTAGAATCAAACGGGCTAAGATGAATTAGCTAAGGTCCTATCCTATGAAACCTATGAAAATGCTTCCATCAATTCGGATTGCTCTTGCCAACTTCTGAACGAGCGGTTCAGTCTTCTTTGCAGTTAGCTCTCAATTCCCCAGAGGGGGCCCCGGGTTCACCGAAAGAGATTCTTCACCTGTCTTCTCACGATCTGACAGTGAGTCATATAAGATCCAGCCTTTCTTTCTATATGCCCATTTTCATAGCCGGTTTGTTTGTTATGTTCATCGGTCGGATCAGCTCCTTCTTTGAAAGGATCGACCAGCAGACCTCCCCTATTTCCCTTGTCATAGAAATTCGATTTCGTAGATGGAATGTGATTCGCTGCTACATATATCTAATTCTGCTTGTGCGCGCTGCTGTTGCTTGGTTAGTATGCCATGCTTTCGCATACAGTATCAAATTGTAGCGGATACACGCGATTTCCCAACTTGGCAACTATGTTGACTTCTTCGCTCTAGAGGGATTGAGTGAGTATCCCCTTGGTTTCGGGGTTGACTCTTTCACTCGATTTGATGAGCGAAAAGAATGTTTTTTGATAGACCTAGGACATGGATTCTATATGAACCAATGGGGGCCCCCTCTAGGGAACTATATATATAAATCGAATATATATAGTGTCATGTCTAAACGAAAGTTTCATTCAGTTTTCACTGAAAGCTAGTGACCCATTTCAGTTCATATCCAAGGCAAGGTGCTGTCTAACGAAAGTGATCCTAATGGGGTTCCAGTGACTCAAGATGCATCTGCTAGTGCTTCTCAAATAATGAGTGACCTTTTGCTTCCCGCAGAAATGGGTAAACGAATCTGATTCCGTCCCCTGACGGTCCAAATCCAAGATGTGTACTTGTGCTTGCTCAAAGGGCTTCAGACGTTCTTGTGTCAAGAATTTCAGAATCAAAGAAGAAGAAGTATGCTCCCATAGCATCTCTGTGAACGAGAAAGCTCGTCAAAGCACTCTTCATGCCCTTTCGATTCGATTCTATACTTGGTATTAGCATGGCTAGTGAGATTCGGGAGGTTTCTGCTTCCTTGCTCAGTGCTCAGGATTGCTATGCCATTGCTTTCCTTTGCAATCCATTTGCTTTTGGTTTCAGAAATTTCCATACATAGCCAATTGGATCAAGTTGCTGAACCTAATCGGTTGGTTTTTTTTCTCTGTTCTGGAAACCTGTGTACTTGTACTAGAGTATAGGAACTGGATTATATGTGTAGCAAACGAGCAGATATCTGGCTTTATGATAATGATAGGATTAGCAAGAAGAGAAAGAGACGTCGGGTTACTTTCCGAGTGCCTACGCTGGATAAGGGATAGTAGCAAGACTCAAGTGGCTACCTGCGCCAACTTGATTCATCAGAAAGATGCCCTTCCCTTCTTGCTATGAAAGTGGTTGAA
Organism: Vanilla planifolia; assembly: GCA_023846275.1. Classification (NCBI taxonomy): domain Eukaryota; kingdom Viridiplantae; phylum Streptophyta; class Magnoliopsida; order Asparagales; family Orchidaceae; genus Vanilla; species Vanilla planifolia. The sequence continues at coordinate 30,076 of JAIUJO010001696.1, read as the reverse complement.
AACTTTCTGTCGAGTCAAAGAGAGCGCAAGTATAAACGGTACACGAGAATTGCATTTCATAACCACATTTCGCAAGAGAGGTTCCTCAAATTGAGACAGGGGTTTTTGTGAATATGGGTGCTCCACTGATTTGAATCAATGATTTTTCTGAATCGGTATCAGTCCTGACTTCCCTTATGATATGGATTTCTCAGAGTCCCCATAAGTCAAGTATTCAGCCTCAGCAGGCTTGATAGGAGAGTGGTTGGAAAAGGACCCAAGTCCACATTACTATCACTGGGTTCAAGATCCTATTCTATTCCAGGTGAGCATCTTCCATATCTTTTTTTTTGGAATCTATGAAGTATAAGGCTCAGGCTAGTCTTCCAAAAGATTGGGATCAAATCCAATCGAATCTAGTGAGTAGTGACAAGTGTGATGTCAATACAGTGTGCGGTGAAGCTCATAGTCCTCCGGAAGGTGGGAAACGTCATGCTGCTCAGAATGAATTGAAGGAACTTCTCGAGAGCAGGATGCTGGTCCAGATGGAGCTGGGAGCCGGGGCCCCCTATTGGGGATCTTTGGCCTTGGTCCCACCGCCATCGCCGTTATCGCCACTGTCGTCAACATCACCTGCACAAACACTTGAAGGGAGGGGGCAGGCGAAATCAAGAAAGACAGCAAATGATGACTCAAAAATCACATGAAAGACCTCTGACATCTGGCTTCAGATACGAGGTCCAAGACTAGAGTCCAAGACTAGATCCCAGAGGGAGCCCTGGGTGGCGGCGTATGAGTTTTCACTCTCATGCACCGGAGTCGGAGTGCTCACTGGCGACACCATCGGTACAGGACAGGATAATACTCCTCGCAGATTATGGGGCTCACTCCCAGGAGGCGGAGTAGGAAGCGAAAAACATATCATATATTCCGGGTGACGGGAAACCCTATCGTATCGTAGATCGGACTGAGGAAAGGAATAAGAAAAGAGATCTTGCACTACACTCACTCACGTACCTGCGGGAGGAACAAGAACACCGCGGGTGTTGCCCTGATAAGACGGCCCTGAAGCCGGCTGCCGGTTGTATTGTACGGGGAGAGGTAATGGTCGCTCAGGTGACGGGACTGCCCGAATATAGCACCTGCCCGAGCGCCATAGCCATCAAAGCATGCACAAAGAAAGAACAATACATCAGACTGAGGCATATATGAATACATGAAGACAACATAACATATAAGTTCAGTATATCTCAAAAAGAATGAGGTAGAGAGATACCGCGAGACTCCTGCGCTCGATGCTGAGAAGACTCGCCTGCAGCACCTCTTTTTTACTTGACTGATTTATTGATTTTCGATTCTCAGGATAGTGAAGTAGTCAGGATAGTAAGGACTTGAAGCTGATAGAACGCTTCTTGATTGAGATGTTGGTGCAAGGCAAGCAGAAAATGACTCTTGGCAAGTAGAAGTCGGAAGGAACGCTTTGTTTCAATCATACATCAAAAAAAAAAGAAAAAAAAGAGATTCATCTCCGATAGTACGATTGATGTCAAACAAATCTATAGGGCTATCAATCGGACACTATCTAGGACATTTTTGCGAACATCTCTATTCCCAAAGGGGGGCAAAATATGGGGATTCTTTTTCATTACTACTAGCAATTACTCTCATCTCAGTCCATGATTCAAGAACGAAGACCGCCCTTCCCCCCTTGCCGGTCTACTGCCTTTGATCCGTCACGTGGCCAGTCAGTGTACTTTTCAAACTCTTTCATTGACTGGGGGCCCCCTCTGGGGAGACTGACTCCAATCTGAGGGGTACCTCACATCCGATCCTAGGGTTCCTACTGGGCGATGGAAATGGGCATCAAAAAAGTGCATCTAATTCTTCGAATTGGTTGATTTTCATTTCTTTCGTTTTCGCAGATGAGTTGTAGCTTCGTTGAGCCGATTGATCGCGAATCTATTCGTTGGGAATTTCATTTCTGCAGGCCTAGCTGCTAAAGCTCAAACAAACTCGAAAGGGCGGGAAAGCGAAGAAATCAATTACAGCTAACTCATTGTCCTGGAAGTCTTCTTCTTCTTCTACGATCTTCTGATCCGGCAAACTACACTTCTCTTCTAGCTCTTTCAGTGGTCTTTAGTGTGTACTTCCAGTCAAGCATTCAACCTTTCTTTCATTCCAGCCATCAAATCAAAAAACCCCCCGGGCCCCCTCTGGGGAACTTCTTGTTCCTATGTGATTTGAGACCATACCAATTCCAATTCGTTATGTATGGATGATGAGATTCCATTGATACAGAGCCAATTCCAATAGACTGATGGAATCCATTGGCGTGCATCCAGCAGGAATTGAACCTACAAATTGGCCAATTATGAGTTGGGCGCTTTCACCATTCAGCCATGGATGCGCTAGCGAGTGAACTAATCAAAACAGTCCCCCCAGAGGGGGCCCCTGGTAGAACCGAGGATCGGTTCATCGGTGAAAGAAAAAAAAAGAGAAGAAAGACAAAAGGGGGGTGGGCCCCCCATGGGGAACTTCTGAATCGGTCTTTCCCCTACGGGGGCCCCCTTTGGGGAACTTCTGAAAAGGGGGCCCCGGCCCCCGATCTTCTATAGTACCCCATACATAGCCCCTCTGGGGTTACTTTGTTTGGCTTCTCCTTCGACTGAGACGGAGACTGAACGAACGAGCTGCTTCGGAAGTATGGGTGTTTTGGCTAGCAAGAAAGCTAGGGTCCTGATCGAGCAAGACGCAGTCCTATCTATCTACCTCTCCAGACACAATATCTTGAGTACCTATGATGGTGACTACATCTGCTGGCATGTGATGTTTAGACATAGAATCGAGTCCTTGTGAATGGGCAGAGCCAGGTGCTCTTATTTTACGACGGTAGGGACGATTGCTTCCATTACTGACAAGAAAGACACCAAATTCTCCTTTAGGTGCTTCAACTGCGGTATAGGTAGAAGGAGCTGGTACGGAAAAACCTTCTGTATAAGGTTCGAAATGGTGAATTGAGGTAGAGTAGACCGATGATCCTGTAGTCAGGCTATGGAAAGAAAAAGCTTGCGTCTGCTCCCCCTAAACTAGAAATCAATCTCTCTCCAAACCTCACGTGATAGTTTCCCATCATCAGGCTTTCTATCTATAGATTGATGAGCTATTACCAACCAAGGATCCCATTCGTTCAGAACTCAGTTGACTACTTCTATAGATAAGGCTCCCGCGTCCTTGGTTCAGCATTTAGGCTTCGGCGCTACTACAACGCTTCGCTAACTCGAAGCGCCTCGCTACGCTATGAGAATGACGCTTCGCTCACGCTCGGCTAAGTCGTCGAACCCTCGACCGGGGCCCCCTCTGGGGTGACTTTGAATGGGGTCCATAATGCTCATCCTTGTGCTACTCCTATGGGAAGAATCGAATCAAACGCGAAGCGTTCTCTTGATTTCCCAAAGCTTCTAAAGGCTGCCCTCTCTCGGCTGGATTTTGTTCCAGCCTACTACGAGGATCCCGTATCCCGTACATCGTCTTCAGAAGTTTCCCTTCGTTCCCCATAGTCTAGTTCCCTTTCCGGGTTCCCGTGGTTCCTATGCCGCCGCGTTTCCCGTCCTTTTCTTTTAGTGCTTCGACCCAAAGCGATAGCTTGACGCGTTTTCAGTGGATAAGATGGCTGCGCTCCGCTCACTCAAGAATGGGACGGCAGTGGTCCGCCGGCAAGCTCGTTCTGATCTTGGGCGCAGTACATTGGAATCCTGAAGCACCACCACGAACGCTACCGCGCGTGCGCCTGCGGTGCGGTAAGGCACCACCCTGTTGTGCCAGCAGCCAACTCCGGCGTGTCAGCTTAGTGATCCTCATCAAGCCACAACCTTGATGTCTAGCTTCCCAGCTGGTAGACGGTTCCTTTTCCCCCAGATCAATGAAGAAGGGAGAAGTCAGTTGATTCTTCCGAATCACCGGAAGCGAAGCGCTATGCCGGGGCGAGGGGACGGGAAAAGAAACTGCTCCGAAAGAATAGAAACCAATTCCCCAGAGGGGGGCCCCCTTTGGGGAACTTCTGAATCGGGGTCCCCGGCCCCGGGGTTCCCAATGCTTCTCCACGCCCAACGAGATGCGCCAACCTCGGGATGCTTTACTCCTAACCCCACGACGGTTCCGAGACGGAGCTTAACCTGAGTCTCGGTTAAGAACGGCGATGATCTACGTTTCACACGGCGCACGATTCCATGGATAGTTTCATTCGACCTCGTGATGGAGGACATAGCTGACGATCATCGGCTTTGATCATGCCACTAGGCATTTGATTAGGACATTGCACAATGATCCGAACACTTTGTCGCATCTCTTCGATACGGATACAGTAACGATCATAGCGATCTCCTCTGGTACCTACTGGTACGTCAGGATCCGATTGGTCATGAACATCGTAAGGTGCTGCTCTTCGCGAATCCCAGCATACCCCAGGTTGGGATGGGTAGGCCCACCACTTCACTTTCACTTAGGCTCGGGCCAAGTCAGTGAGGGGACCCTTTCGGGCTCCTTCCCCCCCAAAAACAAACTGTACGTGAGAGTTTCCCTTCATACGGCTCGAATCATTCTCAGATGCCCCGAGAGGCATCCTGAATTCCCTTTGGGGGTGGTTCACGCGCGCGCAAACGAGCACCGGCCGCAACAGCAAGGAACTATGACCAATAGAGTTGAGCGTCATACTTTTCTTTTTTTTCTTGTGATGGTTGAGGAGTTTCTTTCTCTGAGGGTGCGGGACGCTCGCGGAGTCCGTGCCTTCCGTACCACCACAGGTCGTTCTTGGGCAGATCCCGCTCCTAAACAAAACATCAGGGAGGGATAGGGGGAAGGGGGCCGAAAGGGCCTATCATATCAAGAGGGTTTGAAGAGGGTTGTAGAAAGAGAACCCGGCCGGGGCCCCCTCTGGGGAACTAGACTATGGGGAACTTCTGAACGTTCCGGGGCGCCCGATTCGATCGACGAATTCGGCGAGCTTATCTGCTTTGATCCAGGAGAAAGCCCAGTCAGCCACCTTTTCGGTGCAGGTCACGTGACCTACAGCTCGGCCTTCGCTTTTTGAGACTGACTCTACCCACATCTCTATATGCCCGCAGCACTTCCATATGGAGAAATATGGGCTTACCATGTTCCATCAATAGCACCTAACCTATGCCGATTTTGGCGGACCGTGCTCCACCCCGGTGAACTCATGCGGTTCCAACGTGCCCAGAGGCCAGAGGCGAATCCGTTCACGGTCCGTAGGACCAACACCATTCGAATCGAAGGTGGATGGCCCGCAAATAGGAATCTTTGACTGGGCTGACACACATTCGCTCACTGACGCTGTCCCCCCTCAGCTCACCCTAGCCCCGGGTACGTCGTCTCCAAGGCTTCACACAAAATCTGAACTGACAACATATGCATGCTTGAGTAGGGTCAGGCAGAACCGTTGTTGCCTGAAGGGAACTTCCCCCATATTGCTATCAATGTCTTCATGTCGCACGACCTCTTAACATTACACCACTGAATCCCCAATCCTTTGCTTGCTGTGCAGTGACAGTACCAATATCCACTAATCTCAGTTTCCAGATACGGTTGCCGGTTGACATCTCTTCTAATTCGTCGATACGAGAAGCAAATTGTTTTGTGGAGGAATCAATATCTCGACATAAGCCAAGAGGCAGATCTTGTGCCACTCCACCAGGTCGTATGAAACTGGCATGCATCCTGGCTCCCGGGACTCTTTCATAGAATTCCAACAATTTCTCCCGCTCCTCAAAAGCCCAAAGGAACGGAGTTGATGCTCCCACATCCATAGCATGAGTAGTTGAAGCAAGTGAATGATTTGAAATTCGAGTGATTTCACGGAATAACACTCGTATATATTGAGCTCGTAATGGTACCTCGCAATTCAAAAGTCTCTCTACGGCTGAAGAATGAGCGTGTTCTTGGGCCATCGTAGAAACATAGATAGGGTCGACGACGGAACGAAGAACTCACCCTAGATACAGCTTTTTCGTACACGTTCACTTGCATCACATACACAAGTGCTCTCTGAACCGTGCAATAAGGTCACCCATCACACGGCTCTCCCACTGGAGTGACCTTAGCCTATTCCATTTTCTTCTATTGGAATGGAAAAATGGCAGCGTCACTACCAGGTTTGATCATAATATCAAGCTGGGCGCCTTTTTTTTTTAGGGAGGGGGGCCCCCTCTGGGGATTTGCCGCCTCTCTTCGCCATTCGAATACGCTTCGCGCCTTCCTTTTTTGATCACCCAAAGAATGTTCCAAAATGATCAAAAAGTCTTCTTTTCTTGGCCCCAAGGGAGTTGACTCGACCCATTCTCCAGTCTCCCGCACTGCTCGACTCCGTAGGAGGACCTCTTTCCCTTTTCCCTTTCTTTTGCTCTGCCCACTCTCCGTTCAAACGGTTCTCAAAGCTCCGGAAGAGTGGGCAGCAGGTACCACGAGCCCTCTGTCCCACACATCTATCAAGAAAGAAGCAAGTGTAGTTCACCGGTTCCACCGAATGCTCCTTTGATCTCTCGGCAAAGATCGTGTGAGTGTGCAGTTATGCTTCGGATGCTTCGCCATGGAATAGATCGACCCAGTTCCCATTCTTTTCTGGTGCACTCGCTTTGTATCTCCGACACACAAGGAAGGACGCGGTGGGAAGGAAGCAGCCCTAGCCTCTGTCCGGCCGATCATTCCGCTGGCATCTTGCATTCACGCCCCCGTTTGACTGCCGCTCGGGGATGTAGTTGTAGATACGTGAGTCTGAGTGGGTCGTTGGCTCCACCTGTGATCTCCTTCTATGACATGCTGTTGTCGTCGCCATCTTCAAGATGTCACTTAGTCATATCTGCCTGGGTCAGCACCTCCGAAAGAAACGGAGGATTTCATTCAGTGACTCCGCGATCGCCCTCTGAACGATCAGAATAAGGTAAAGCTTGAAGATAAGTTTTGTACTCTATTAATTTCTCAGTCCCTCTAGTCGGGTGGGCGCCGGCCGGTCTTTCGGCCGGATCCCCCTGAAAACCGTACGTGCGGGTCTCCCCGCATGCGGCTCACGCCATTTGAGGTGGCCCAGCCCAGCATTCATTCGCTAATCCTTTAGTTCAATTGAGACCTCGGAAGCTCATTCGCGTGTAGGCAGCGCTGTCTGTCTACCTTTTACTCTTCAATGTTCCCCAGAGGGGGCCCCCTTCCATTTCCGTCAAATGACCCGGCCTCCCCTGGCTCTTCCACCGTCCGGGCTCCCTTTCCTCCCTATGCTCTCCCGGCGCAGGCCTACCACGCTTCGCGCCTGCGGCGTTTTCGCCAGACGGTCTTTGCCAGTAGTGCCATCCTCCCCGCAGGCTGTCTTGATGGGTGGGTTGTCCCTTACTGCTACGTTCTGTTTTGAGCTATGGATTACAGGAAATTCAGTGGTTGACTTGGACAGCAGGCGGGTTACACGTTCCACTGTGCCGAGATGTGAGGTGCAGGTGGTGATGATCACCCCGAGGTATGCGCTAGCGCCCTTGACGGGCACTCCAGGACCCGCCAACGCTCGTGAAAACCCAGGTAGGTCGGTCCTCCATTCATCCGACCGGATGTGTGGATAACGAGGCCACCTTCAAAACCTTCTCCCTTCTATCCCTACTATCCAAATGTAGGGCGGTTCGCTTGAGTTGCTCAACCGCCCTTTTGCCCGGTGCTCATGACGCGCTACGGAACCTCCACCGTGCCGGGGGACCGAGCAGGGCATAGCTAGCGGCATAGGAGCCTACTCAGCGTCAGCGGCTTCGTGCCGCACTGGAGTAATCCAATATGTGGTTCCGCACGTTCCACCACTTCTCCGTTCATTTCCAATACTGATCGCGAAACACCATGAGCAGCAGGATGTTGAGGTCCGGAATTCGAAGTGAAATTCTTGATTTGCCCGTCCAAAGTAGTCATGGGAAGCAGAAAGACAGAAGAAAGAGAGATTATTCCCCTAGAGCTTGTCCAGTACTCAAAATGCATCTCCTTGCGTGCAAGAGACTTCTATGCGGCTGTGATTCCTGTTGGGGTGGGGATCTTTTGACTTTTGATTGTATCAATATCAATTTCTTTGCCAACCAACCACCAAGCAACTGGTTAGCAGTAGCGCTTTCCATTCGAACTCATCAAGTAGAAAAGAGTGGTCTCTGATCTGAGAAGTGGTGGTGGTTGAAGCGCGCTATCCTCTTTGTCTTGAAAGAAAGTGAGTGTCAGCGTAGCGAAGCATATAAGTGAGATAAGTCAGCAGCGTCATAAGCCGTTTCAGAAAGTCCCCACAGAGGGGCAGAACCAATCAAACGAATCTTTTTCATGAAAAGCGTATTTGCACTTGCAGGGAAATGAGCGAATACACCTCTGATTAGAGTAGCGTCGAACACTGCCATGCAGCAAAGGCAAGCACAAGAAGGATACCCCAGAGGGGGCCCCCGTTCCGAAGACCTACCTGCTCTGCTCCCTCTTGCAGAAACCCGGACCTGCCTCCCCGCAGTCTGATAATTCAGCTGATGCAGAAGCGGCTGATCCACTCAGCTTTCTATACGAAATAGTTGATATCGGCGGTTGCGGGCCAAAGTCACCGGAGTTGCGTCTGCCAAAATTGGGACTTGCCCTCAGCCTTCTCTTTTCCCTCCTCAAAATAGACTCTTGCTTCTGAAGAGCGGCTGTAATTGAGATCCGAAGAGGGAAGATTCCTAGAAGACGACTCGACCTCAGAAGATGTTGGAACTGCTTCGTGCCCCGGGCGGGGCCCCATCAAAACCCCACCCCCATTCTTTTTTGCTCCTACACCGCTCTCCTGCCCCGCGTATTGAGCAGTAAGCAAGCAAAGAGCAAGCCGTCCAGTCAGTCAAGGAAAGCGTAGCTTACTTATAGAAAGAGAATATGATCTAAGGAAAGCGCCGTTTCTGAACTTGTGTTCAATCTATCTTTGACCCTAATTTGACCAGTGTCTTTTAGTGCGCGTAGTGTACCGAACACCGAACGGATTGGATGCAGTAGCAGTACAGTCACGATAGGCAAAGAGCAGAAAAGAGCAAGGAAAGAACAGACGAATAGGAATAGGAGGGCAGCTCAGCAAAAGGAATCAAGATCCCCAGAGGGGGCCCCGGGCTAGGGGGAAAGTGTCTTTTCATTTCAGTATTCAAGTCCAGTAGCGCTCTACTTCAAGGTACGAGTGGGCAGCGGAGTCCTCCTTTTTCAGCCAGTCTAACCAATACCCGAAAATCGTTTGTCTAGCTCGCAAGTCTGTTAGTAAGGTATGACAAAGTCTCGTGAGGATGAGTATCCGATAGAAGTGAACTCTGTTCCAGAAAATCAGACAGCAGGGTATCAGAGTTTTGAGGTCAGGTTGGTAAAGCTTTAGAAAGCCCGATGCAATTCCAATTCTGAGCGCTCCCTAAATAGGGTACCGCCTCTCCTTCCCTATTTCTTTGGTATTGCTACCGCACCTGTGAAAAGAAAGCAGCTCAGATTCATAGTTGTATATGTCGCCGAGGAATTTGGTACGATTGGTCCCGATGAATCAAAGAAAGAGCACTCCTCTAGTCGAAAAGAAAGAATCACCGGCACTCCTCCCCCACTTCTGACCTACTCCAGTCTCTCTAAGATTCCATGAAATAGCAGAAAGCATAATCTTTTCATCCTAATCAGACTGACCAAGAGCAGCTGAGTCAACTCTATCCATTCTTGAAGCTTTAGGAAGAAGAGCTTATTCCACTCGAGTTCGCCACAGAACCCATCTCTGGAACCGAAGCCAAGGCCAAGCATACCCACACCAGGAAAGCCTAGCTACGCCTTTCCCTGCATAACTAGTGAATCAACGAGGCCTGAAATGAAAGTTCCGGCATTATGGAAAGTGTGATTGATCTTCGATATCCTGCCCACCCAGTCTGAAAGTCAAGCATCAAGATTGATTTTCAGTCCTTCATCCCGTACTTTGTGGCGATACCTGGTCTTTGTCTTGCAACTGACTTGACTTTGGTCACCTCCTCTTTCTTCTTGTTAGGCTGACGTCAGATAAGGTGAAAGACTCACAAAGAAAGTCAAAGGCGTAAAGAGAGATTTGCTCTACACAACTAGCGACTAAAGATTACCCGGGGCCGGTGTCAGTCCCACCTTAGTGAACATTCATACTATACCTTCTTTTTTGTGCAATAAAGCCAAAGCAACATTCCTTCAACTACCGCTCCTGCCCCTAGGAAAGAAAATCCAATTACCAGTCTCAGTTCCTAGAGTGAGAGCGGAATGCGAGCATCGAGAAACTGATCTCAGAAACTTATATTATATATATATATAATGAGGCAACTTCGAAAATGACAATAGCAATAGATAGAGCAGAGAGAGAGAAAGAGATAGAGATACAGGAGTGAGTAGATCAAAGACAAGCAAGCCCGCTTCTGAAACAAGCTAGCGAGAAATCCGTTCATTCATTCCGGAGGTCCGGAACCTTCCGGGTTTCATCCATTCCTCTACCCCGCTTTTGCCCAGCGAGAACAACGTTCTATTTGCATGTGTGAAGCATATTTCCCATATTGGAGTTTCGGTTGTGCAATTTGGTGCACCCCTTGCCAGTTCGCCAAGGGCAAAGGGCAAGACTACTGGGGGCAGAAGGGTTGACATTCCCTACTCCGGGCTTGGAAACTTTTTTCTCTATTCTTTGTTTCTGACTTCTAGAGGATGTTTATCAATTTGATACAGACGAGTCCCGCTCTTTCTTCAAAGCAAAGAGGGAAAACTCCAACCATGGGATCTAGGCTTCGCCGACTGAGAGAATACTTGCTGTGGGATCGAACTCTGGCTTTTCGGGCAGCTAACTTCACTCTCCGGTTTGGAATTCCTAGCCTGATGCTTTCGAGTGGCATAGAAAATATGTCTTTGTTCCTGAGTCGACTGCCTTAGGAAAGGAAGGAGTCAACAGTGAGATCAATGTCGGAGAATCCGCTCTTGCCTTAGCTTAGGATGAGTTGATAGGCACAGTACTGGCATCTCCATCGAAGCTTTGGGACGAAGCTATGGTGATGGTGGGACGTATGGCACGCACTATCTGATTCATGGGAGTGGGAGCCAAGGCCACGGCCGGTACTGCGGGAGGTTTTCTTCGGATCTCTTCCTCGTAGTGATCTCCAGGTTCAGGAACTGCGGGCGGATTCTGAACTGGAGGGGGTACTGGGTCTACTACAGGTCTAGCATCTGCTACTCTTGGTTGGCTTTGTGGTTGTGGATCGTGGATCTGTGTCCCCTGATCCGGGGTGGGGTGGTAGATGGAGGGTTTGTTCCTTGAGCTGCAGGCGCAGCCAGGGTCGGCTACCTGCGAGGTCCATTGTGCTAGCATCCGGGAAATCTCAGCTAGTTGACGGCTAACTGCCTCGTGAGAAAGTTGCTGATTTGCCGGGGCTGTAGGGTTCAGCTGGTGGTTAGAGCCAGTGGACTCTTCATTGTCCCCATCATAGAGAGGGTTCCTGGTGCCTCGGTGACGGGCGTTGTTGGCCATGATCTCTGGGTCTTGATTGACCAAGGCGTTCTAGGTGATCTATTCTGACTCACTTCCTGGACGGGCCTCTAGTAGTTCGCACCCACCTGCGATTTGCAGACATCAACTCCCTCGTCCTCGAATCCCGGGCCAACAAGAAAGTCCTCCTCCTGACCAACACGGGTAATCCCATCCCCTATACCACGGTAGAGAGAAGGAGTTCACCCGCAGGCGGCGATTTAGGTGTTGATGCCTCGTTCATTCGCCTGTCCTTGTCTCAGCGCTCCCATTCAAGGTGCCTCGAATTGCTCTGGGTTTCCTATATCCATCCGTCTGGTTCAGCATCCCTTTTCATTATCCAACATTCTCAAAGAAGTTCCCCTCCGGGAAAGCCCTATGGGGAACTGATTTGAGAATCGGAGAATTAAAAAACCAAAAAGAGGATCGAAAGGGGGGCCCCTCTGGGGATCTTCAGTGAAAAGTGAATAGTGAATGGCTGAATAGCTTGACCACCATTCACGATACAACTCATCAGTTTCGGGGGAAAGGACACAATACAACAGAAAAGCACGCGATTGACTTAGTGCCTGGATCTACATTGCCTAATCTGCCACATTCTCGTATGAATCCTACCGAGCATGCTGAGCTCGCGAGGCGGGTTGGAGAATTATGAAATCAGGGGTTTCTTAGAGAGAGCTTCAGTCCTTGTGCAGTTCCTGCCTTGTTGACTCCCAAGAACAAATCAAGATGGGTCTTGGAGGTGATAGCCGCGCTATCAAAAAACAATTCCATATCGTTTTCCGGTTAGATGACCTGCTGGATCAGATGTCTGGGGCCACTATCTTTTCATTTCAAAAAAGATAGACCTGAAGAGTGGTTACCACCAAGTTAGGATTAGACCCGGGGATGAGTGGAAGACAGCTTTCCAATCAAAAAAAGATCCCCAGAGGGGCCCCCTTTCCAAGTCGGGAATTCCATATCTTTCTTGATTTGCCTATTCGAGCAGGTTATGCCATTCCTTTCTTTCATGTAAATGCATGTTGATTGGATTAGCCCATTCTGCCATCATGAAAGGTATTCTGACATTCTGACCGCGAATACTGACTGGTGATTTCCTGCTGCTGCTTGCTGCTGCTTATTGACCGTACTATGAGTCAGCTTGCTCCTATTTCTTTCATTTCTTTATGAAAGACTGTCTTGCTGCTCGCATACCACCGTACTCAAATCAAAGTGTACCGACGCCTATTTGCCTCTATCGATTGAAATTCAGAAGTTCCCCAGAGGGGGGCCCCCGTAGGGGAACTTCTGAACTCTTCATTCTCCCGCCGGCCCCGGCCCCCGATCTTCTATTTTGCCCATCATGTGAAGTCCCAAATCAGACAAAATTCTATAGTTCCCCTACGGGGGCCCCCATAGCTATAGCTGCAGCTGATTCGCCAGTCCCTGATTTGGATTTGGTTTTGGTGGATAGTGAGCTATTTATGTGGATGGGCTTGATGAGGGAAGGTAGTCAACACCTTGCCTCTGCTTCGACAAAGACAAGACAAAAGCTTCTCGCTCTCGCTCATAAGTGGTACTCATCACCGTCACTAGTTGACCTCTCCTCTGGTCAAGTCTTTCCTTGGCACGAAGGCCATGAGAATGAGAATGTTGGGAACGAAGGAACTTGTAGGGCTTCGAGAATGATTTCTGAGCAAGAAATCGAAGTTCAATAACCCGCTGAAACGCTTTTTGAGTTCAAAAGAAAAGGAGATTGGTTCTCACTATTGAGAGATAGAAAGAAAAGAATAGCCTATTCTAGTAGCCCAGCAAAGAAGTCAACTCCACTTCTGGGATGGCGAGAATCTGGATGCCGAGAAAGAGCTCTTTTCAGGTGGGCTCTGACTATGACTAGTAGTCATAGCAGTGGATTACTTAGAGCTGGTAGCTGTGCACTCGTCTTTCTCTGGTTCGGTTTCCCTTGTGACTGGAGGAATGATTTTGGAATAAGGCAAGGCCCTGCTTCCAAGGATTTCCCCCTAAAGGGATGAATTCATAAAGGACGGACTGCTTGCTCTCCGTTTTCAGGCCAATGCATGAAACCTAAAGAAAGAGAGAAAAAGCAGATCCACCACTTTGTTATTCGACTCCAATAAGCTCTTGGCGACTCCGAACTCTTGGGCAGCTGGGAGCTGGGACCAATCAAGAAAGAGTTTCTTGTTGCCGCTCTTCGCTTTGCAAGGCCTAAACTCCAATCCATTTTCGTCACGTCAGTGGTAGTGGTAGCTTAGATAAGGATCACTTCTGCTTAAGGGAAGGCAGTTGTCAGAGATGAATCCCCTAGATTCGATTTTTTTGTTTGAGTTGAAATATCCGGGGTCAACCGCTTTCATTATTTGGAATACCGGGCTCAAGGCCCAGCTCTGACTTAGATTATCTTATATATAATATATCAGTCATACTAAAGAAAAGAACCCGGAAATCTCCGAGAAGAATGAGCAGATCAAAAAAAAGCTTTCGTTTCGGGAAAAGACGGAAATATAGGAGTTCCCCATAGGGGGCCGGGGGCCCCGCCCCGCCCCCGTAGGGGAACGATAGAAGAGGTCTTTCCCCAGACTGTTCTAGTTCCCCGGCCCCCCTATTCGACTTTTGACTCTGATTCTCATGTGCTAGATCAGTGGTATCCACTCTTCAGGTCGGGAAGATTGTTGCTCCCGACATCTGGTCGAGCATGTCATCGAGTCGAGGTATCGGGAATTGATACTTCACTGTGATCTTGTGGATCGCTCTACTATCGATACACATTCTCCATGACCCATCTGATGGCGGACCATCCAACAGACTCTCTTCAGTGTGTGAAGCTTTTCTTTTCGATTTCTATGTTTGATGTCATTAATCGTAGTGATCATGTAGTAGGACATAATTCTGTGTGTGTAGTTGTATTTTCCTTTTCTCTGACTTGAACTGAAAGAAAAGGAAAATTCGATTTCTATCGTGATTTCAATGTGTGTGCACGTGGAGAGTGCCTCAGGGGAGAACCAGATCATACAGGTGCATCCGCCATCAGAGTGCACAATCCAGCTGCCAGTCCACCCGGTCATATTCTCCCGGTCGCATTCGGGGAACACGACTGAGTGAACCCGCCCGAGCCGCCCCGATCAGCCCGAGTCGAGTTTGGTTCGTGGTGCTGTTTTGATGCAATTGGTGGGCCGGACGTGGAGAGGAAATCCAGGTATTCTGTCACTTCCAATTCCCCAGACCCCCCATCCGAGTCCTTCTTTTTCGTACTTTATCATCTACAGTACCTGTCCTTAGAAGCAAGAATTCGAGGGAAGCCACTTTCCTTTAGATGATCATCTACGCAAAAACAGGGATTGTCCACTCCTCTCTCGGCTGTGACCCTCGAACCTTGTTGTTTGTTTTGTGGAAAAAATCAACCTTGAACTCCAAGTCGAATGGGCTCTGCGGTATGAATCCCAGACATACCTCGAATGGACTTCGATTGGTGGAGCCATGGACAGCAGCACGGTTGTATGCAAACTGGACATATGGGAGGCTCTCGTCCAATCAATGTCTGAGGATGTCGTGCATTATATCCCCGTAGTACAACTTTGACCTCAGTTTGTGGATGAAATGCTGTACTCCTCTTCAAAGTCGTATCCATCATTGACCTAACAGCGCGCAAAAATCCACTGATCAATTCTTCTGAATCCCGCCGATCAGATACTATCGAAGATGGAAGGCCATAATGTACCTACACGAATCAGAAGAAGAGTCATGCGGCTTCCTCACTCGTGATGTACACATTCTCTCACGGGGGCCCCCGGTGCTGATTCTGATTTCAGACCAAAATCCGGGGCCGGGAAACAACCTCGAGTGAGGGGAAAGACCTCTGGTCCGGGGCCCCCTCCGGGGAACGAAGAGGAAGAGGAGGAGGAAGGAGGTGTAGAGATCCTCTTCCTCAAGCGCTTGGACTTCCTCTCCTCACCCTTCACAGTCATCGGTCGCTTAGGAGCAACAGCTCGAGGGCTCGGCACCCCCGTCTCGGCTGGTTCGGTAGGCTCTTCCGGCTCCTCGACAGCGTTGCTCCGCCTGACAAGCTATCGGAACCATGTCTGCCGCAGCCTCCAAACCGCAGAGTCAGAGTCAGCCGGATGGTACAGACTGAGAAAAGACTGAGAAAATAGGCGGCTTCGTACGGACCAGGAAACAGTTTCTTGAGCTTTTCTATATCCTCCTCCTCCGACAAGGTGGAAGCCTCAAGCCTGGCTACTTTTTTTTCGAGACATGGTTGAAGAAATAATGCCCTGACTCCAACGGCGCCTACTCCTTCAAAGCCGAAAGGAAAGCGTGTACCTTTTGTTCGAGTCACTCCGTGCCTCGCCAGTAGAATGACCAGGAATGAGCTTCAATCCGGCTAGGTTAAGGGAAAGACAGTGTCCGCTAGTCCTAAGGCAGAGAAAGAGCGTGATTTTCTGATATATTCTTTCATCACATCCAATATGCAATCCATCCAGTGATCTTTCAGGCAAGGGGGTTTTCCCAATTCTTCTTTTGCGGGGTCGACCGGCTCGCCAGCGAAAGCAACTCCATAACTGGCTGGAAAAGGGGGATCCAAATACGGATCACATACAATCCATATTGGATGCAGATGGACGAAGGAAATCACGAAACCTTCAAAGGAAAGGGCCACATATGGATAGGAAACTTTGTTTTGAGTCCTTGCTTTCAAGACGAATGCTTCATGCTTCAATGCCAATAGTCAGAAGATGTCCTTCGCCAACTAGATATGATATCAATTCTGCACGCATATGATAAGAACTTGACTGAAACTACTTGCCAAAAGAAAGGAGTGCCCCCTCTGGGGTGACTTTGTGGCGGACCCTCCCGAAACTCCAATTTCCACATAAACTCCCTTGGATGGATCAAACTGCGGGATTAGAACACTGACTCGAAGGAATGCTCACTTGGAGACGGAACTGAAGCACGTCACACTTCCTAACTGTTCCATTCCCTACGGATCCTCATATAAAGATCCCCTCCCGGTCTTCGTTCCCCATAGGGGGCCCCCCGTTCTTGAGATCAAGGAGTTAGATCGAGATGAAGACAAAAAAAAGGGCCTGCCTCAGGTCGGAGATATCACAGGAGCACGTGACGGATTGGCCACGAGGCCATTCCACTCGACTCGAGACCCTCTCCGCACGTGACCCGATCGGCGCGTTTGATTTTCCGCCCCCGAGTGGGGAGGTGGTCTCGCGCAGCGGCCATTCCAGCCTGTCAGAGCCATCTCTTCGAGGCCACGCCATCTCCTTGAGGCCATTTATCTCTCCTGATGTGGATGGATCCGCGATGTCCACGTCAGCAGATCCTTCCAGCTCAACTCGTGCAACTCCCCAGCCCCAGGCTGGCCGTTCCGCCTGCCAGCTCACAGCACGGGTGCATCTCGAGCTGGCGAAGACGAAGACGGTGATCACCGTCTTCGCCAGCTCAACCTCAACAGGAGAGCTTCCACCACTCAGACGGTGATCAAAACCTGCCAGCTGTCAGCCACATGGAGCTTGACGTCATCAGCTTGCTCTATAAAGGAAAGTCTATAAAGGAAAGGGGGCTGAGCTCAACTGTGCAGGGGATCTATCTTCTTCTCGGATCTTCTTCCCTTTGAGATCTGATCCACTGTACTTCCCTCTTTCTCTGTACTTCTCCTTTATCCTCTGCAAGGCAAGGAGAGCTCTTGACTTGTACTTTTTCATGAATCGAAAGAGGAGAGACCTCACTTTGACTACGGCTTGACTACTTAGTATCTATTTCTGAGTATATCTCTGCTCTCTTTCCCCCACCAAATCTTGCATAAACAAAGCCGCTTTAGAATGGTTCTAGAAGCTCCCAGCCTCGTCGATCCACAACTTCGACTCCCTCCGGAAGGGAGGCCCCCTCTGGGGAACTTCTTTCGAGTTTGAAGAAAAAAAGAGTCCACTTCCGCCTTGGACAGAGAGAGGAGAGAGCCAATCCATGATAGCACGTGCTGTCACACAGGGACCTCCAACCAACCCAGGTAACCCCCCTAGGGGGTGAAAGGACACTACAGTGTCCCCTCTCTCAGGAGGTGTCGATCAGTGCCAACTCGCCTAGCGGACTAGGATCTTGTCCTAATCCGTGGACGGCATCCGTGGGATGTCACCACAGACCCTGACGATGAGAAACCACTCATCAGCAGGCGAGGTAGTTCAGCCGACCGTAGTCCAACCAAGCTGAGTGCCTCAGGGCCGAGGCACCAAGCAAGCGCTCAGTGCTCGACACCGGACATCACGGAGGTGTGCCAAAGGGGGGCCCCCTCTGGGGTGACTTTCTTCTGACGCCAATTTCTGAACAAAATGCTACGAATCGTCTTTGATGGAATACCTCATTTTCCGAACTTCGCACCTCATTCTCCGCACTCCTCAGAAGGTGCGCACTTTGAACCTCATTCAAAGCATCTTCTTGTTTGAAACTACGAAAAAGAAAGAAAGAGACTTGATGGATAAGCTGACGGAGCTTAGTGAGCTAACCGAGGCTGTGACCCCTTAAAAAAGGCCATGTCCGAAATGGAATTGAGCTTAAGCAAACCCAGCTGCCACTGGCTAGTCTCTTCTCTGCGATCTTTCATTTGAAAGATTCGAAATTCCTGCCTCACCTCAGTCTTCAAAATACCTTTCCTTTGATGAGCTAGCTGGTGTGTACCAACGAGCAGTCCTAGATCTACTAACTCCAGGAACGGGGTCAACTAGGTCTCGTAGCTTTCTTGGGGTAGCAGGCTACCCCAATCCAGGATTCCAATCTCTTTTGAAAGATGATCCCTAAATCTTCTTTACTTAAGAAGAAAAAAGGGGGCCGGGGCCCCGATTCAGAATCCCCATAGGGGCCCGTTACACTCTACCTGATGGACCATAGGGAGAGAGGGTATACACCAATAGACTTTGCCATTCACTCGCCACGAACCATAGAAGAAAAGCGAATGGAAGACTCATTGGGAAGGTCAGACACAAGAAACCCGAAGAATAGAGGTGGTTCCGCTTCACGCGGCTCACTTGAAATTGAAATGATTCAAAAAGTCACTAACTATTGGGCCGGCTTTCGAGCCAATTAGATGCAGGTTTTCTTCTGGCTTGCCATGTTCTTAAAAGGAGACTCATTTGACTATGATTTGATTCGAGTTTGGTAGCACAGATCATTCATCGATCAGAATCAGAAGTACTGGCACGGCACACTCAGGCCAGAGAACGGTAACCACCTTGCTGCTAGGTTGGGAAAAAGGCCCGGGGCGTGTCTTCGATCCAGTTCCCTAGCTTCTTTCGTGGAAAACAAAGGAAGGTAGTTCCATAGGGCTTTTTCCCAGTGCATTAAGGATCACGACTTCTTCCTTCTAAGGATCTGCTAACTCAGCAACAAAGAAGAAGCGAGGGCGAGCGGCTCACTTGCTTCTCAAATGCCCGGTTCCAAGAAAGAAGTGGATTCGTCGAAGTCTGGTTAGGAGGCAAATCCAATGTAGGTGATGCCGATTGGGCCGGGGATCCTTCAGATAGGTGCTCAACGGAAGGGGGGCCCCCTTTGGGGAACTTTTCTGCACTCTCCACTATACTATACTCTATACTATACTCTATACTATAGAGATGGGGAATCAATCGCCTCAAGGATCGCGTATGCCTGAGGTGTCTTGTTCCCACGGCTGGTGGCCGAGAGGAAAGCAGTGAAGCAGCCTATCCCTTCTTCGGAGATTGACTCCGTGAACTCAACAAAAGCACAGGAAGAAGCAGGGGCCCCCTCTGGGGAGGGGACCCCTCTGGGGATCTTGCTTGATTGAGACTAATTGCTTGCCCATTCTGCTGAAGTTGAGTTCGAAAAGAACTGAAACGACCTTTGAGTATGCCCGTGTGACTCAAGGCCCTCAGGCTCATTCTTCTTCGACATGTACCGAGCCCACCGTGTCTTGAGCTGCGAATCCATATATGGGCGTTTTGGTGAATCAAGAAATGAGGTCCGGGCAGTTGCCGGAGTCCGGAGTGGAATTGGTGGCGAAAGCCGAATCGCTATTGGTGCTTCAATGCTTGACTAGAAGGCTTAGACTGCTCTCCGCCCTCTCTTTGGTGGCGAAATGGGACATTCTATTCGTATAGGTGGCTCAAATCCATGAGTTGGAAATGAAGCATGCCTGGTTGCGAAGAGAAACTGGACGCATCACTACGTCAAGAAGTCGGGATCACGCGTCAGGATCGGCAGCATCCGCATCAACATAAGAAGAAGCCGAAAGATCCGCAGCTTCAACTCAAGCATCTGCCGCAGAAGAAATGAAATCAGGTTTCAGTGATGAAAGACTTTCCCTCTGCGCTTTAGTGCATGTATTTGAGCCGGTGTGTCTGGTTTCCCCCCCGTTCCGGGGCTCGCAGATGCCTTCACGGGAAAAGCGGAATTTCGGGATTCAGTCCCGTTCTCTGACCAATTAGCTACCTACCATCCAGAAGCTCAGAAAGGGGGGCCCGGCCCCCTCTGGGGATCATTATAGGATATCGGATTCATACCCTGACTAAAAAAGCGAGAAAACCCTATTCTTTCATGAGTAAAAGCTGACACCTTATTAACCCGGTTTGATTTCATTGAGTACTTTTCTGACTGAAACAACGTCAGTATGTAGTAAGTGCAGATGTGACCTTCTGTGAAGTCATTCTTCAAGTTCAAGTGCTAGTTTTTGTGGATACTTCTACTAACTCTTCCTCCATAGAGTCTTGAATTGCCTATTCTGAATTTTGATCTTCAAAGTCTCCAAATGTTCATAGACCTATATCAGTGCCAAAACAAAGGTTCGACGAGCTATTCAGTCAGAGTATCCTATAACCTATACTCGCTTCTCCTGCATCTCCACCATAGCATTATCGTCCTGAGGTCCAATCTCACTCATATGAAGTTCTTCCTTCATCCCAAGAAAAGCATCTGATCCTTCCACTCTATCAATGGAAACCGGTCTTAGAGAATCCGCTATGAATGCTTCCCGGAGCAACTGTCAATTCCCATCCCAGTCCGATAACCCAATAGAAGGAATTCGTGGGTCTGATCCTTGAGGAAGGAATTTACCCTTCCTATTCGATTCATCTTTATCAGCTTCAAATGAAAAAGAACCCGGATTAGGCCGACAAATATGCTATAGGAGTTCAATAACCCGCGATCGATCGACGGAAGGGGGGCCCCGGTTGGTCGAAACCGATGTGATAAACAATCACAGAGACTGAATACCGAGATGTTTGATTTGAGATTTCGGGAAAGAGATAGGAGACGATTATAAAGAGCAGGGAATTCTCAATTCTATAGCAAGAGCAAAGAGAAGAGCCTAACAAGCCCTTCACACCTCAGTCCCAAAGGCTTCATATGCAAGAGTGAGGATGGAGCTTTCACTAAGAGAAGAGAAGGTCTTTCAAAGTTTCTGATTCCATTGTAGTGCATTCTCGAACAGTCAGAGCTGAATCGGAAAATCCCTATTATCGAAAATAGGACTTGATGAGTACCCTTGGTAAGTAGGTCTAAGGACAGTGAGGATCCCTCGATAATCAAGAAGTCTGCTTTGAGGCTAGGCACCTCAGAGCGGATTCTTTCAGAACTTTCTTGATTCTATTCTAATAGAATAGAATTCTCTAGAAATCGAAGAGAAAAAAAGAGAAAAGAAACACTATCTCCTCTCCCCGTCTAGAGAGCTATCCGGCACGTTCTAAGCGCAAGGAAGTACAGTACGACTATTATATGATATGCGGAGGGTGAGACAAACTCATTTCCTTATATCATCTGAGATCAGCAAGCGTAGAGCTACCTGACACTGATCTCAGTATTAGCAAGCTACGCTCCCTTAGATGATCTGAGATCAGGTTCTTTCTCCATTTCATTCCATATCCCCCCTATTGAGTCCCTAATTGACTTATACACTGAGACTTATATCTCTAGTTTGAGTTTCATGTTGAAAGGCAACTCTCTAGATCGGGACAAGAACCTGTTAGAAACTGGGAAGAAATGAAAGAATTTCTTCGATTCGAGAATTCGAGATAAGTACCTACCTCAAACCTACCACGAGAAGCTCTTAGAAGACCTGTCATCCTTAATCAAAGTTCCCCAGAGGGGCCCCCTTTCAGGAATCTATTGCAACAAAATTGGATTATGATTCGGTGTGACGTGGTAGAGGACCCACGAGTCACCTCAGCCTGATTCCGCGCAGAGGTCTGAGAGCCGACTTCAAAAGAGAGCTGCTCCCTCCTAGAGTTGACTCCCTAGAAGAGTTGTTCCAACGAGCACTTGAGTTGGAGCAATATCTTCAAATGAAAAGGGCTCCTTTTCAATTTCAAGTCGGGGAGGCTTCTGCCCGGCGACCTGGTTTGACTTCATCAAGTCAGTCTAATCAGAGCAGAGGACTAATCATTCTGCTGGTCATAAGGACAACAAAGGAAAAGCTCCTGTGGACACATAGAACATAGAATGAGAAACCCACTGGTTTGAAGTACAAGCCAGGCACTATGCTCACAGTTGTCCCTACAAAGCACTGAATGTTGATATTCATGAAGGAGAGGAAGAGAAGAGGAGGAGGAACAAGCAGATGAAGAAGCTGAACCCGAAGGAGAGCTCGTCGTGGAGCCGTGTGATGATTCAAGTGATGCCGAGGAGGCCCTTGGTGGTCTCTCTCTCAATCCCTCAATGTGATGAGGTGCATTTTCTCAACTCCTCCCCGTGAAGACCAGGATTGGAAGAGATCTGCTATCTTCCTAACAGACTTCAAGCACGGTGAAAAATCCTGTCAGTTTCTTATCGATAGTGGGAGCTGTATGAATGTCGTATCTAAAAGCTGATTTCTCTATTTAGATTTTGATTGATATATAGGCTGAGGCACATCCCAAGCCATACAAGGTTGCTTTGGGTTCACAGAACCACTATGAATGTTCACCAACGATGCCGCCAAGTGCCTATTCAGCTGGGTTGATATACTGACCGTGTATGGTGTTGGTGTGATGTATTGCCTATGGATATGGCCCACGTCATTCTTGGCAGACCGGGGGGCCCCCTCTGGGGATCTTGATTGGATGTCACCATAATATGGAAGGTCTAGCACCTGTTCATTCAAGCATCAGGGTCAGAAGATCACTTTGGCACCCGCCCGACCTAAGACCACTAGCGGGTCAAAGCCATCCTCCGCCCCGAATGAGAAAACAAAACAAAGTCTCTGACCAATTAGCTACCATCAATTCGAGAAGGAAAGTTCTGAATAGGGTCTGATGTATGCTTTAGTCTGCATTGAATCAGGGGCCCCCAACTAGAGAAGTCTGAGGAGGGGCCGGGAATATTCATTAGTAGCCTACTCAATGCCCTTAGATATTCTTTATACCAGTTACCAATCCCTTGATTAGCAGTTTGGCGTATCCGTACCTTTATCGAATAGATTGGGCCCTGGTGGAATACGCCCGCCTTATCTAATATGAATATACTCGAAAAAAACACCCTCTTCTATCTGCTTGATCCCCTACTCCCGATTCCATGTTGGGAAGGCTCCTTGCCTCCACGAGGGTAATAGGGCCATAAGGCCATTCATTTCGGGCCCAAAACCAAATGAGATTCGAAATGAGATTCGAATCGAATCTTGTAGCCCTATAGAGAGATTCTAATAGGGGGCACTCACTGGCCAGAGATATATTCCCCCACTGATCAAGAAACAATTTGATCGAAAATCCTAGTCTTTACTACACTGAGCAGCCTTTCTTGACTTTCCATAAACCTTGATGGAAATCCACTTTGACAAGAGGATGCTCTCCTATGAAAGAAAGATTTGAGAATCAGAAGAGATAATAGATCATGAAAGAATAGTTTTTCAGGAGAGATTTCTTGTATTTCATGCCGTTGGGAACCCGATCGAGCCCGAGTTCTCTTGCTTCTGCCTGAGAGGAGTTTGAAACTCGCAAATACAACCAATCGGATTGAAGAGAACGGCAAGCATGAAAGGTAGGTCACTCACCTATCAAAGGTCAAACACATCAAAAAACTACTGGGTGCCTTCAGTCAAATCCGATACACGTGGTATGCCGGAGAGTCGCTGAAGCAGGCTGTCCAAGGGGCGCAGCGAGTCCCTGTGGATGGCGTGTAGTTGAGGTATTATGGTTCCGGTCGACATCTCAAAATCCTTCTGACCCGGCATCAGGGGATTGACTCGTGGCAATGGATCGTCAAATCAATATGCTCCCTAGTGAGCAAGAAAAAAGAAAAACAAGCAAAATGGAATCCAATAGGGGGCCCCCTCTGGGGCGACTTATATAGGTAGTAAAGTGCTGATGAAACCAATTGAGAGAGTTGCGGGACAGACTGATTGGCTTCAGAAGCAAGCAACTCAAGAAGCAACGAGAGTGACAGGCGCTTGCGGCTAGGTTACGAAGTCCAATCAGCGAATAATCAGAAGGGAGTGGACCGTGGTATTCGCGGACTGATTGAACAGGCCTGATGCTTTAGGAAAATAGGTCCTACATATATGGAAATTACGACATCTTTTTTTTTTTTTTTTTAACGAAATCAAAGGACAAGCTAGTTAAATAGTAGCTCCTGATATAGTTGAGGTATGACTTTAACCATTCTTTCAATAATGTCACTTCCTCAAACATATAAGAATCATCTTCAGGTAAAGAGGGAACATCGAGATCTTTCGGTCTCTTTGCATCCATAACCTTCGAGAAGATAACACCCTCCAGATAGGGATCAAGGGGTAATGACCCCCCCAACCACCACCTAAGAGAGAAACTATCATCTAACCCGGGAAAGGACAACACAACATGCAATCGCATCCATTTGCGAGAGACAGGATTGTGAAGCCTTCCTAAGCTTCTATAGCCCCCTCCCAGAATCCTAAGACATACCTTTTCATTAAGGTTGTATTTAGAGGCTATGCCTGAGAAACTGGTTAGAGAAGACAAACTATTCAAGATTGCCTTGAATGAAATTGGGGACAGATCCAAA
Organism: Vanilla planifolia; assembly: GCA_023846275.1. Lineage (NCBI taxonomy): Eukaryota > Viridiplantae > Streptophyta > Magnoliopsida > Asparagales > Orchidaceae > Vanilla > Vanilla planifolia. The sequence continues at coordinate 5,619 of JAIUJO010001696.1, read as the reverse complement.
TCCCCACAATTCACTATAAAGCGCTTAGCAAACTCAAGACATCCATTAGTTGATATCAACGATTTTGGATCAGATATCTTCACCTCAAGGGTCTCAATCAAGTTCCTGTATTCTTGAGCCACCCGCTTGTTCCCGATGACCAGATCATCACCGAGAATTGCGTATGCTTTAAATCTACGTCCGGGATAGGCTATCTCGGACGCCATCCACACCACAACATGGTGTGAAAGAGCAAATCAAGCCCATGCAGCATCAAAGCCCAAGGGTGTCCCATCAGTCCAGGACACCTCTCGAAACTTTCCAAACGGGACCCGATATCGACCACCACGTAATAACATAGTGACGATAAACCACCCTACATCTGCTCCAAATAACTCAGAAACCAGGAGCAGTGTAAAGTGGGCTGGAAAGCGATCAGTGGCAGAGGAGAGGTCGAAAGACCATAACTCCTTCCTACCTTTGAGCGCCTCCAGAGGTCGTGTCTGGTTGTAGGTCCCATCACAAGGCAAACGCCTAAGAACTCCCATAGTCCACTTCTGGAATGGATATAAGAGCCTTTGTGTGATGTAATTACCTATGGCGATTACTCGCCTTTTAGCTGCACCCTCAACTATGGAAGATATCCGACCATAGACTCCTTTCAGTGAGAAAATTGGATCAGTAATCCAAATCTCAAAAGAATTTGAAACAAGGATAATCTCAGGTGGACAAGGGACATCCCAGTCTCTCAATACAGAGGGAAAATATGACCTCTGCATATGAAGGAGACCAAGAACCCCACGATCTGGAGTATGCATGAAGAGACCCTCAAATTGTGGATCTTCTTCAACACAAGTGAGAGGTCTACTCCATTCCCTATACAGATCATGGAGATGCCTTGAGAATGAACCTATCTCTTTCCTAACTAAGTGAAAGATTGAGGACTCATCTCTTGGAGCTCCAAGCTGTGTTGGAAATGACTTCCAGGTCGGCTTCCATGAGACACCAAAATGGATTGGTGTCTCCCAAATCCAAGAACAATAACGATCTAGGACTTCTGGTATAGTTTCCTTGAACCAGTAGTGCCAGATGTAGAGATTCTTTCGGTCACTCAAATCTTCAATGGATTTGAGGTGCCTCCTACCAAATTCATGGCAGTGAGGAATAACCTTTATTATTCCAAAGAAAGATAAGTATAACCTTATTAATGTATCTCCATCATCACCTCCATCCTTGATTTTCCTTCTATGAAAGGATGGAATGATCATAGGTATTCCTGAACGAGTAGTCGAGACCATCGTCCCACTAGTAAATTGGACTTGTCCTCCCCTGAAATTCTTCAAGAGAGTGATGCACTGCTTCAAGTACATTGAGCAGTGAAAAGGTCCAGATTTACGGTACAGATGTATGACTTTTCTCGCAAAGAGAAGGCTGGCTATACAAGATTCCTTCGACAAGCCAGAGTACACACCCAGTACAATCTTATTCAGAAAGTAACTGAGTGTGCGAGGGTGTTCAAAGACCCTCCGCCAATGACAGCACCTGGAGTAATCTATAATTTTAAACATTGTTTTCATATTATATTTGACATCCAAGGTTCTGGCATCTCTCCTTAATGAGCTAGTAATCCTAGCCCAAGGGGGGGCGCCTGGTTGGCACCAGGAATGGTATAACTCCAGGAATGGAGATGCCACCTCTCATCCCAGAGGTTAACCACACGGGATACATGAGAATCTAAAGGAATATCGGAAGGGATCACACTTTCCCATCCGACGTTACCCCTACCTCTCATGTTGCCCATTTGGACACAGTCCAAAACAAGACTCAATGTCAAAGAACATCTTGCTCAGAGTGTGCAGGAGGCCAGCCATGGTCTCCTCACCCCGGTGTTGAACACCGCAGGTGCCCAATTACGACATCTAATCTCAATCAAATAGAAACTACAGGATGCCGACAGACCGATTGAAACAAAGAACGGACAGCTCTACCGATTGAGACAGCTACCGGGCAGGAGAGCTAGATTGAATCAAATCTTTCGTGAAACTAGAGAATAGAATATCGGCCCGGTTCTTAAGCGAGCTGCTTGCAGCTTCAAGTAGAATTCTCATTCGCAGGCTCGGCCTCTACAAGAAAATCTTGGACATGGTATGGTTTATGGTTATGGTCTTCTACTTCATCAACGACTCCCATGGGAAGAGGTATGACCACTACTACATTTCCATTGGGAATTCCGCAAGGATAGAAATCGAAAGCTCCATTGGGAAACTCCTGATTTAGATTGAGTATTTAGTGAATTTCTATGGAATCTTGCTTTGACCAGTTCCTTTCCTAATCTGCCTCTTCCAAATGGAAATAGATTATATGCGGTACTACTATGATACAGCAGCAAGTAACCAAATCACAGGGGACCCCAATGCCTTTGTTTCATTTGCTCCATACTAAGATATGACTTTGTTGTATACGGGTGACAACTCTCCATTGTCAATTCTCTTGGTAAAGTAGTTCTTCAAAATGCATGTGCTGGAACAAGAGTTCTTTCTGTCTTATGTCTGATATGTGACTCAAGTCAAAAAACTTGGGCAACTTATGTGATGATAAGCAAGCAGTGTGAAGTCAAATTGACAACGGATTCGTGTATGGTGAAAGACCTCAAGATCAAAGAAGTTCTTGGTAGAGGCAGAAGGTATGGAAGACTGGTTTTCATTGGCGATGACATCTACTTAGACTCAGATAGATAGGTACTACCATACTCTACTAGACTAGAGTCTACTTTACTATCAACTATAAGGTACCACATCAAACGGGGGGCCCCCCTGGGGTATGGAATGGAAAGTACCAAACCTTTCAACAGGTTTGTTGGTTTTCAAAAGGGTTTCTCGCTAGACTGGACGCCACCGATAGGTGTTACTGTTCTGTACAGTCCGATGGCCCGGGCTTTCATTGGCCTAAGCAATGGTTCAATCCGCCTAAAGTTTTCCTACTTTGTAGGACCTGAAATCTTCCCTAAGAAGAGGTCGGTTTGTTTTATGGCGGGCGGGTCAACCTTTGGGGTTTGGGTTTTCCTCTCTTCGCCCTGTCCCGGGTCCGAAGGAGCTCAGGATGGATAGGATAGGAGCGAAATCGCCATTACTTGGAAGTGGTGACTGAATTGAAGTGACTTAAGAGGTCTATAGCTGGGAGTTCCTTCAGTCACTCTCGAGGTGGCACAAAGGCAACGAAGAACGCGAGCCGGGAGGGATGCGAACAAACCTCGTTCTTTTTAGAGAAAGGAGCGCAGTGGTAGAGCGCGCAGAGCCGAAAAAAGACTCCTGGGTAGGGAGCGTGAAGCGAGACAGCGCTGGCCCAAGGTTTTGACGAAAACGGTTCTGTTCTTCTGAGTGAGTATGTGATCGCAGAGGGGCGGAGGGAGCGAGTGAAGTAGTAGTAACGAGCCAGTCAAGGTATTGGATCCGTGAGTTCACGAGGAAGGGAAGTCAACCTCGGAAGGGGGAACATGATGTGATGACAATACGATCCCTCTTTCCCAAAGATGAGAAGCCTCTTGACTGACGTCGCGAGACATTAAAGCGCTGACGAAGAAGAATAGAATCCCCATAGGGGGCCCCCTATGGAAGTGAAAAGGATTCCTTCCTCCTTGTCGTCTATACGGAATCTCTTGTGCGCGAACGATCAAAGAAAGATACTTCACGGTGCGATTCTGTAACTCAAAAAAGGGGAAGTGCAGTCACTATCGAGAACAATTCTGAGAAGGTAGGAGTGGGAATATTTGATGAATGAAAAAAAGCAGATACGAGAGTGAAGAAACTGAAGGAAAGAAGGTGAAGCGGGTGAAAATGGAAAATCGGAAATGAAGATATTTCACCATAAATGAAAGAACTAGAACGAATAAAAAAGGAGGGTTGGCTATTTCCTTTCATCCGCAGATGTTGTCGTTGAAGGCAGCAAGAATTGTTTATGTTATGCTCTGGGAGGAAGGGCCAGTAGTGCTAAGGAAGTGACTTCTTCAATGCTGAAAAGCGAGTGACTCGTGGAAAAGGTATCGAAGATCAAACAAACCGGATTCCAATTTCCTTTCCCGGCTGACTCTCAGATAGCGAAAATCTTTGACTAGAGACTAGAACTCACATTAGAATCAAACGGGCTAAGATGAATTAGCTAAGGTCCTATCCTATGAAACCTATGAAAATGCTTCCATCAATTCGGATTGCTCTTGCCAACTTCTGAACGAGCGGTTCAGTCTTCTTTGCAGTTAGCTCTCAATTCCCAGAGGGGGCCCCGGGTTCACCGAAAGAGATTCTTCACCTGTCTTCTCACGATCTGACAGTGAGTCATATAAGATCCAGCCTTTCTTTCTATATGCCCATTTTCATAGCCGGTTTGTTTGTTATGTTCATCGGTCGGATCAGCTCCTTCTTTGAAAGGATCGACCAGCAGACCTCCCCTATTTCCCTTGTCATAGAAATTCGATTTCGTAGATGGAATGTGATTCGCTGCTACATATATCTAATTCTGCTTGTGCGCGCTGCTGTTGCTTGGTTAGTATGCCATGCTTTCGCATACAGTATCAAATTGTAGCGGATACACGCGATTTCCCAACTTGGCAACTATGTTGACTTCTTCGCTCTAGAGGGATTGAGTGAGTATCCCCTTGGTTTCGGGGTTGACTCTTTCACTCGATTTGATGAGCGAAAAGAATGTTTTTTGATAGACCTAGGACATGGATTCTATATGAACCAATGGGGGCCCCCTCTAGGGAACTATATATATAAATCGAATATATATAGTGTCATGTCTAAACGAAAGTTTCATTCAGTTTTCACTGAAAGCTAGTGACCCATTTCAGTTCATATCCAAGGCAAGGTGCTGTCTAACGAAAGTGATCCTAATGGGGTTCCAGTGACTCAAGATGCATCTGCTAGTGCTTCTCAAATAATGAGTGACCTTTTGCTTCCCGCAGAAATGGGGTAAACGAATCTGATTCCGTCCCCTGACGGTCCAAATCCAAGATGTGTACTTGTGCTTGCTCAAAGGGCTTCAGACGTTCTTGTGTCAAGAATTTCAGAATCAAAGAAGAAGAAGTATGCTCCCATAGCATCTCTGTGAACGAGAAAGCTCGTCAAAGCACTCTTCATGCCCTTTCGATTCGATTCTATACTTGGTATTAGCATGGCTAGTGAGATTCGGGAGGTTTCTGCTTCCTTGCTCAGTGCTCAGGATTGCTATGCCATTGCTTTCCTTTGCAATCCATTTGCTTTTGGTTTCAGAAATTTCCATACATAGCCAATTGGATCAAGTTGCTGAACCTAATCGGTTGGTTTTTTTTCTCTGTTCTGGAAACCTGTGTACTTGTACTAGAGTATAGGAACTGGATTATATGTGTAGCAAACGAGCAGATATCTGGCTTTATGATAATGATAGGATTAGCAAGAAGAGAAAGAGACGTCGGGTTACTTTCCGAGTGCCTACGCTGGATAAGGGATAGTAGCAAGACTCAAGTGGCTACCTGCGCCAACTTGATTCATCAGAAAGATGCCCTTCCCTTCTTGCTATGAAAGTGGTTGAAAACTTTCTGTCGAGTCAAAGAGAGCGCAAGTATAAACGGTACACGAGAATTGCATTTCATAACCACATTTCGCAAGG
>JAIUJO010001860.1:45000-50000 GCA_023846275.1 Vanilla planifolia | reverse complement strand
GAGAAGAAGAAGAAGTAGATGGAGAAGAAGAAGAAGAAGAAGAAGAAGAAGAAGAATAAGAAGAAGAATTAGGAGAAGAAGAAGATGAAGAGGAAGAAGAAGAAGAAGAAGAAGAAGAAGAACTATACGAAGAAGAAGAGGAAGAGGAAAAAGAAGAAGAAGAAGAAATATACGAAGAAGAAGAGGAAGAAGAGGAGGAGGAAGAAGAAGAAGATGAAAAAAAGAAAAGGAAGTTAAAGAAGAAGAAGATGAAGTAAAATAAGAAGAAGAGGAAGAAGAAGAAGAAGAAGAAGAAGAAGAAGAAGAAGAAGAAGAAGAAGTAGTAAAAGAAGAAAAGGATGAAGAAGACGAAGAAGAAGATGTTGATGATGAAGGAAAAATGAAGAAGAAGAAGAAAAAGAAGTACAAGACGAAGGGGAAGAAGAAGAAGAAGAAGAATAGGAAGAAAAAGAAGTAATAAAAGATAAAGAAGAAGAAGAATTAGTTGAAGAAGAACAAGAAGAAGAGAAAGAAGAAAAACTGGAAGATGAAAATGTAGAAGATATAAAAGATGTAGAAGAAGAAGATGAAGAAAAAGAATTAGAAAAATTGGAATAAGAAGAAGAAGAAGTAGAAGAAGAAGAAGAAGAAGAAGATGAAGAAGAAGAATAAGAAGAAAAAGAAGAAGAAGGAGAAGAAGAAGAAGAGGAAGAAGTAGAAGTAGAAAAGAAGAAGAAGAATAAGAAGAAGAAGAAGGCGAAGAAGGCGAAGAAGAAGAAGAAGTAGAAGAATAAGAATAATAATAAATAGTAGGAGAAGAAGAAGGAGACGACTAAGGAGATGAAGAAGAAGAATAAGAAGAAAAGGATGAGGAAGAAGACAAGAAAAAGAAGAGAAAGAAGAACAAGAAGAAGAATAAGAAGAAGAAGATGAAGAAGAAGTTGTAGAAGAAGAAGAAGAAGAAGAAATAAAGAAAGAATGAGCTCATGATAATGGAGAAGAAGAAGAAGAGGAAGAAAAAGAGGCTGTAGAAGAAGAAAAGTAGCTGAAGAAGAAGAAGAAGAAGAAGAGGAAGAAGAAGCAGTGGAAGAAGAAAAATTAGAAGAGGAAAAAGAAGAAAAAGAAATTGACATAAAGGAAGGAGAAGAAGAAGAAGAAGAAGAAGAAGAGTAAGAATAAGAAGAAGATGATGGAGAAGAACATGAAGGAGAAGAAGGAAAAGAAGTAGAGGTTGAAGAAAAAGATGAAGAAGGAGAAGTTGAAGAAGAAGAGGAAGAAGAAGTGGTAGAAGAAATAGAAGAAGAAGACCAAGAAGATTAAGAAGAAGAAGAAGAAAAAAGAAAAGGAGTAGAAGATGAAGAAGAAAAAGAAGAAGGGAAAGAAGAAGGGAAAGAAGATGAAGACTAATAAGAAGAGGGAGAGGTAGATTAGAAGAAGAAGACGTAAAATTAGAAGAAAAAGAAGAAGAAAAGAAGATGAAGGAGGAGAAGAAGAAGAAAAAGGTGATGAAGAAGAAGAAGAAGAAGAAGAAGAAGAAGAAGAAAAACTAGAAGGAGAAGAAGAAGGAGAAGAAGAAGAAGAAGAAGAGCAAGGAGAAGAAGGAGGAGAAGAAGAAGAGGTAGAAGGAGAGGAAGATGAAGAAGAAGAAGAAGAAGATGATGAAGAAGAAGAAGAAGAGTTAGAAGAAGAAGAAGAAGAAGAAGAAGAAGAAGAAGAAGAAGAAGAAGGAGAAGAAGAGGAAAAGGAAGAGGAGGAAGAGGAAGAAGAAGAAGAAGAAGATGATGATGATGTTAAGGAAGAAGTAGATAAAGAAGAAGGAAAAGAAAAAGAAGAAGAAGAAGAAGAAGAAGAAGAAGAACAGGAAGAAGAGGAAGAAGAAGAAGAAGAAGAAGAGGGACAAGAAGAAGAAGAAGAAGAAGAAGATGATGAGCAATAATAAGATGACGATGAAGAACGAGAAGAAAAAATGAAGGAGAAGAAGAAGAAGAGGAAGAAGAAAAAGTAGAAAAAGTAGAAGAAGAAGAGTAAAAAGAAGATGAAGTATATGAAGAAGTAGAAAAGAAGAAGAAGAAGTAGAAGAATCTGAATAAGAAAAAGAAGAAGAAGAAGAAGATGGAAAACAAGAAGAACAGGAAGAAGATGGAGAAGAAGTAGAAGAAGTTGAAAAAGAAGTAGAAGATAAAGAAGAAGTAAAAGAAAAAAATAGGTAAAAGAAGAAGAAGAAGAACAAGATAAAATAGAAACAGGAGAAGAAGAAAAAGAAGAAGAAAAGGTGACAAAGAAGGAGAATAAGAAGAAGAAGGAGAAAAGGAAGTTGAAGAAGAAGAAGATGAAGTAAAACAAGAAGAAGAAGAAGAAGAAATACAAGAAGAAGAAGAAGGAGGAGGAGAAGAAGAAGAAGAAGATGATGATGATGAAGAAGAAGAAGAAAATGAAGCAGCAGAAGAAGAAGAAGAAGAAAAAGAAGAAAAATAAGTAGTAAAAGAAGAAGAAGAAAAAGAAGAAGAAGAAGAATAAGAAGAGGAAGAAGTAGAAGAGGAGGAAGAAGAAGAACAATATGAAGAAGAAGATGATGAAGTAGACGTTGAAGAAGATGTCGTTGAAGTAGAAGAAGAAGAACAAAAAAAAGTAGTAGTAGAAGAAGAAGATGAAGAGGAAGAAGAAGAAGAAGAAGAAGAAGAAGAAGAAGAAGATTAAAAAGAAGAAGAATTAGATGAAGAAGAAGAAGAATCTGAATAAGAAGAAGAAGAAGAAGAAGATGGAAAACAAGAAGAAAAGGAAGAAAATGGAGAAGAAGTAGAAGAAGTAGAAAAAGAACAAGAAGATAAAGAAGTAAAAGAAAAAAAGTGGTAGAAGAAGAAGAAGAAGAAGAAAATAAAATAGAAGTAGGTGAAAAAGAAAAAGAAGAAAAAGGAGACAAAAAAGAAGAATAAGAAGAAGAAGAAGAAAAGGAAGTTGAAGAAGAAGAAGATGAAGTAAAAGAGGAAGAAGAAGAAGAAGAGGAAGAAGGAGGAGGAGGAGGAGAAATAGTAGAAGAAGATGATGAAGAAGAAGAAGGAAATGAAGCAGCAGAAGAAGAAGAAGAAGAAAAAGTAGTACAAGAAGAAGTAGTAGAAGAAGATGAAGAAAAAGAAGAAAAATAAGAAGAAGAAAAGAAGAAGAAGCATAAGAAGAAGAAGAAGAATGAGATGAGGAAGAAGAGGAAGAAGAAGAAGAATTAGAAGAATAAGAAGAAGAAGATGATGAAGAAGACGTTGAAGAAGACGTCTTTGAAGAAGAAGAAGAAGAAAAAGTATTAGTAGAACAAGAGGATGAAGAGGAAGAAGAAGAAGAAAAAGAAGAAGAAGAAGAAGATTAAGAAGAAGAAGAAGAAGAATTAGTTGAAGAAGAACAAGAACAAGAACAAAAAGAATAAGAACAAGAAAAAGAAGAACAAGAAGAAGAAAAAGAAGATGATATAGAAGAACTAGAAGAAGAAGAAAAAGAAAAAGAATTAGAAAAAAGGAATAAGAAGTAGTAGTAATAGAAGAAGAAGAACATGATGAAGATGAAGAAGAAAAGATGAAGAAGAAGAAGAAGAAGAAGAGGAAGAAGTAGAAGAAGACGAAGAAGAGAAGAAGAAGAAGAAGAAGAAGAAGGCGAAGAAGAAGAAGAAAATAAGAAGAAGAAGTAGAAAAAGAAGAAGAAGAAAGAGGAGGAGAAGAAGAAGATGGTGAATGAGGAGGAGGAGAAGAAGAAGAAGAAGAAGAATAGGATTAGGAAGACAACAAGAAAAAGAAGAGAACGAAGAAGAAGAAGAACAACAACAAGAAGAACAAGAAGAAGAAAAAGAAGAGGAAGAAGAAGAAGAAGAAGAAGAAGGAGGAGAAGAAGAAGAAGATGAAGAAGAATAAGACTAAGAATAAGAATAATAATAATAATAATAATAATAATAAGACCAAGAACAGGATGAAGAAGAAGAAGATGGAGAGGATGAAGAAGAAGAAGAAGAAGAATAAGAAAAAGAAGAAGAAGAAGAAGAAGAAGAAGAAGAAGTGACAGAAGAAGAAGAAGAAGAAGAAGAAAAGAAAAAGAAGAAGGAGAAGAAGCAGAACAAGAAGGAGGAGGAGAAGAAGATGTAGAAGGAAAAGAAGAAGTAGATGGAGAAGAAGACGATGAAGAAGATGAAGAAGATGAAGAAGATGATGACGATGAAGAAGAAGGAGAACAAGAAGAAGAGGAAGAGGATTAAGAAGAAGAAGAAAAAAAAAAGAAAAAGAAGTAGAGGAAGATGATGATGTTGATGATGTAGAAGAAGAAGATGAAGAAGAAGAAGTAAAAGAAGTATAAGAAGAAGAGGAAGAAGAAGAACTAAAAGAAAAACAAGAAGAAGAAGAATAAAAAGAAGAAAGAGAAGAAGAGGAAGAAAAAGAAGAAGAAGAAGAAGAAGAAGAAGAAGATGAAGAAGAAGAAGAAGGAGAAGAAGAAGAAGAAGAAGAAGAAGAAGGAGACGTTGAAGATGAAGAAGAACAAGAAGAACAAGAACAAGAAGAAGGAAAAGAAAAGACATAAAAAAAGTAGTAGAAGAAGAAGAAGAAGAAAAAGAAGAAGAAGAAGAAGAAGAAGAAGTAGTAGAAGACGAAGAAGAAGAAGAAGAAAATGAAGTAGTAGAAGAAGAAGAAGAAGAGGAAGAAGATGAAGAAGAAAAAGAGGAAGAAGAAGAAGAAGAAGAAGCTTAAGAAGGAGAAGAAGATGATGAAGAATTTGTAAAAGAAGAAGAAGAAAGAGAAGGAGAAGAAGAATTAGACGATGAAGAAGAAGAAGAAGACGAGGAGGAGGAATAACACAAGAAATGGAAGGGAAAGAAGAACAAGAAGAAGAAGTGGAAGAAGTTGAAGAAGAAGAAGAAAAAAAAAGAAAAAGAAGAAGAAGAAGAAGAAGTAGAAGAAGATTGAGTTCATGATGATGGAGAAGAAGAAGAACAACAAGAAGAAGAAGGAAAAGAGGTTATAAAAGAAGAAGAAGAAGTTGAACAAAAATAA
>JAIUJO010001860.1:27500-37500 GCA_023846275.1 Vanilla planifolia | reverse complement strand
AAGAAGAAGAAGAGGGAAAAGAAGTAGAAGAAGAAGAAGAAGAAGAGGGAAAAGAAGTAGAAGAAGAAGAAGAAGAAGAGGGAAAAGAAGTAGAAGAAGAAGAAGAAGAAGACAAATAAGAAGAAAAAGGAGAAGTAGAAGAAGAAGAAGAACAACAACAAAAAGAAGAAGAAGAAGAAGAAGAAGAAGAAGAAGAAGAAGAAAAAGAAGAAGTAGAAGAAGAAGGTGGAGAAAAAGAAGAAGAAGAAGAAGAAGAAGAAGTAGGAGAACAAGGAGAAGAAGAAGAGGAAGAAGAAGAAGAAGAAGACGACGAGGAGGAAGAAGAGAAGAGAAAAAAGGGAAAGAAGACAAAAAAGAAGAAGTAGAAGAAGAAGGACGCAAAGAAAAAAAAGAAGCGGAGGAAGTAAAAGAAGAAGATGTTGAAGCAGAGGAAGAAGAAGAAGAAGAAGAAGAGGAAGAAGAAGAAGAAGAAGAAGAAGAAGAAGAAGAAGAAAAAGAAGAAGAAGAAAAGAAGAAGGAGAAGAGGTTAATGATATAGAAGAAAAAGAAGAAGTAGAAGGGAAAGAAGAAGAAGAAGAAGAAGAAGAAGAAGAAGAAGAAGACTTAGAAGAAGAAGCAAGACAAGGAGATGAAAAAGAAGAAGAAGAATTAGAAGAAGAAGAAGAAGAAGAAGAAGAAGAAGAGGAAGAAGAAGAAGTTGATGAAGAAGAAGAAGTAGAAGAAGTAGAAGAAGTAGAAGAAGAAGAAGAAGAGAAGAAGAAGAAGAAGAAGAAGAGGAGGAAGAAGAAGAAGAAGTGGAAGAAGGATAGAAAGAAGAAGAACCATAACAAAAACATGAAGTTGTTGAAGAAGACGTTGAAGGAGGAGAATTAGAAGTAGAAGAAGAAGAAGAAGAATTTGCAGAAGAACAATTAGATGATGAAGAGGAAGATGAAAAAGTAGAAGATAAAAACGAAGAAGTAGAAGAAGAAGAAGAAGAAGAAGAATAAGTAGATGAAGAAGAGGAAAAAGAATACGAAGAAAAGTGAGCAGTAGAAGACAAAGTAGAAGAAGAATAAAAATAAGAAGAAGAAGAAGAAGAAAAAGATGGAGAAGAAGATGAAGAAGCAGAAGAATGAAAAGAAGTTGAAGATGAAGAAGAAGGAGAAGAAGATGAAGTAGAAGAAAGAAGAAGAAGTAAAAGAAGAAGAAGAAGAAGAAGAACAAGTAGAAGAATAAGTCGAAGGATGAGGAGGAGGAGGAAGACGAGGAGGAGGAGAAGAAGAGGAAGGCAAAGAAGAAGAAGAAGAAGAAGAAGAAGAAGAAGTAGAAAACGAAGAAGAAGAAGAAAAAGAAGAAGAAGAAGAAGAAGAGGGAGGAGGAGAAGGAGGAGGAAGAAGAAGAAGAAGAAGTACAAGAGGATGAAGAAGATCGAGAAGAAGGAGAAGAAGATGAAGAAGAAGATGAACAAGATGATGATGAAGAAGAAAAAGAAGAAAATAAGAAGGGGATGATGATGAAGAAGAAGAAGAAGAAGAGGTAGTAGAAGTAGACGAAGAAGAAGAAGAAGAAGAAGAAGAAGAAGAAGGTGAAGGTGAGATGAAGAAGAAGAAAAAAGAGAAAAAAGAAGAAAAAGAAGTACTAGAAGAATATGTTGAAGAAGAATAAGATTGAGAAGAAGAAGAGGAAGAAGGAGAAAGGTAACATGAACAAGAAGAAGAAGAAGAGGAAGAAGATGGAGAGGAGGAGACAGAAGAAGAAGCAGAAGAAGAAGAAGAAGAAGGAGAAGAAGAGAAAGAAGAAGAAGAAAGTGAAGAATAATTTGGACTAGAAGAAAAAGAAGAAGAAGAAGAAGAAGAAGAAGAAGTAGAAGAGGAAGAAGAAGATGGAGAAGAAGAAGAAGGAGAAGAAGGAAAAGAAGAAGAAGAAAAAGAAGAAGAAAAAGAAGAAGAAGAAGAAGATGAAGAAGGAGAAGAAGAAGAAGAAGAAGAAGAAGAAGAAGAAGGAAAAGGAGGAGGAGGAGAAGAAGAAGAAAAAGAAGAAGAAGAAGAAGAAGAAGAAGAAGAAGAGGAAGAAGAAGATGGAGAAGAAGAAGAAGATGATGAAGAAGAAGAAGTAGAAGAAAAAGATTTCGAAGCAGAAGCAAAAGAAGAAGAAGAATAAGGTGGAGGAGGAGGAGAAGAAGCAGAATAAGAAGGAGATGAAGAAGAAGAGCAAGATGAAGAATTAGAAGAAGTAGAATAAGAAGAAGAAAAAACAAGTAGTAGTAGAAGTAATAGTAGAAGAACAAGAAGAAGAAGAAAAAGAGGACAAAGAAGAAGAAAAAGAAGACAAAGAAGAAGAAGAACAATTAGAAGATGATGAAGAAGAAGAAGTAGAAGAAGATGATGAAGAAGAAGAAGAAGAAGAAGAAGAGGAAGAAGGAGAAGAAGAAGAACAAGTAGAAGAAGAAGAAGAAGATGAAGAAGAAAAAGAAGAAGGAAAAGAAGTAGTAGAAGAAGAAGAATAAGAACAAGCAGAAAAGAAAGAAGAAGAATTAGAAGAAGTAGAATAAGAAGAAAAAAAAAAGAAAGTAGTAGAGTAGTAGAAGAAGAAGAAAAAGAAGAAGAAGAAGGGGAAGAAGAAGAAGAAAAAGAGGACAATGAAGAAGAAAAAGAAGACAAAGAAGAAGAAGAACAAGTAGAAGAAGAAGAAGAAGATGAAGAAGAAGAAGAAGAAGGAAAAGAAGAAGTAGAAGAAGAAGAATAAGAAGAACATGCAGAAGAAGAAAAAGAAGAAGAAGAAGAAGAAGAAGAAGAAGAAGATGAAAACAAAGAAGAAGAAGAAGAAGAAGGAGAAGAATTAGAAGTAGAAGATGAAGAAGTAAAAAAATGAAGAGGAATAAGAAGAAGAAGAAGAACCTGAAGAAGAAGAAGAGGCGGAAGAAGAAGTTGATGTTGAACAAAAAGAAGAAGAAAACGGAAGAGAAGAAGAAGAAGAAGAAGGAGAACGAGATAAAGAAGAAGAAGAAGAAGAAGTAGAAGATGGAGAGGAAGAAGATGAAGAAGACGAGGAAGAAGAAGAAGAAGAAGTTGAAGAAGAAGATGAAGAAGATGAGAAAGAAGAAGAAGATGAAGAAGTTGAAGAAGAAGAAGAAGAAGAAGCAAAAGAGGAAGAAGAAGAAGAAGTAGAAGATCAAGAATTGGAAGAAAAAGAACTGAAAGATGAAGCGAAAGAAGAAGAAGAAGAAGAAGAAGGGGAAGAAGAAGAAGAACAATGATTAGAAGAAGAATAATAAGAAGAAGAAGAAAAACAAGTAGTAGTATTAGAAGAAGAAGAAGAAGAGGAAAAAGAAGAAGAAGAAGATGAACAAGAAAAAGAAGAATTGAAAGAAGTTGATGATGATGATGATGAAGAAGAAAAACAAGAAGAAGAAGGGGAAGAAGAAGTAGAAAAAGAGGATGAAAAAGAAGAAAAAGAAGAAGGAGAAGAAGAAGTAGAAGAAGAAGAAGACAAACAAGAAGAAGAAGCAGTAGAAGAAGAAGAAGAATGAAAAGAAGAAGAAGAGGAAGAAGAAGATGAAGAACAATAAGAAGAAGATGGAGAGGAAGAAGAAGAAGAAAAAGAAGAGGAAGAAGAAAAGGAAGAAGAAGAAGAAGAAGAAGTTGAAGAATAAGAGGTGGAGGGAGAAGAAGAAGAAGAAGAAGAAAAAGAAGTTAGAGAAGAAGTTGAAGAAGAAGAAGAAAAATGATTAGAAGAAGAAGAAGAAAAATTATTAGAAGAAGAAGAATAAGAAGAAGAATAAGAAGAAGAAGAAAAGCAAATAGTAGTAATAGAAGAAGAAGAAGAAGAAGACGGTGTATAAAACTGAAGAAGAAGGGGAAGAAGTTGAAAAAGATGATGAAGAAGAAGAAAAAGAAGAGGAAGAAGAAGAAGGAGAAGAAGAAGAAGACAAAGAAGTAGAAGCAGTAGAAGAAGAAGAAGAAGAAGAAGAGAAGAAGAAGAAGGACAAGAAGAAGAAGTTAGAAAAGTAAAAGTAGAGGAAGAAAAAGAAGTAGAAAATGATGAAGAAGAAGAAGAAGGAGAGGAGGAGGAGGAAGAAGAAGAAGAAGAAGAACAAGATGATGATGAAGATGGAGAAGAACAAGAAGATGTAGAAGAAGAAGAAGAAGGAGAGGAAGGAGAAGAAGGAGATGAAGAAGATGGAGAAGATTAAATAGGAGACGAAGAAGAAGAAGAAGAGGAGGAAGAAGAAGAGGAAGAAGAGGAATGAGAAGAAGAAAAAGAAGACGAAAAAGAAGAAGCAAAAGAAGAAGAAGAAAAAGTAGAAGCAAAAGAAGAAGAGGAAGAATAAGAAGAAGAAAAAGAAGATGAAAAAGAAGAAGATAGAGAGAAAGGAGCATGAAGAAAGAGGAGGAGACGAATAAGAAGAAGTTGAAGGAGGAGAACAAGGGGAACAAGAAGAAGGAGAAGAAGGAGCAGAAGAAGAAGAAGAAGAAGAAGAAGATGTTGAAGAAGAAGAAGATGAAAAAACTAGAGAACAAAGTAGAAGATGAACAAGAAGTAGAAGAAGAAGAAGAAGAAGAAGAAGAAGAAGAAGAAGAAAAGGAAGTAGAAGACCAAGAAGAAGAAGAATAAAAAGTTGAAGAAGAAGAAGGAGAAGGAAAAAAAAAAGTAGAACACGAAGAGAAAAAATAGAAGTAGTGGAAAGAGTAGTAGTAGATTAAGAAGAAGAAGAGGTAGAAGGAGAAGATGATGAAGAAGAAAAAGATGGACAATTAGAAGTAGCAGTAGTAGAAGAAGAAGAACAAGATAAAGTAAAAGAAGAAGAAGAAGTAGTAGTAGTAGAAGAAGTTGTAGAAGAAAAAAAAGAAGAAAAAGAAGTGGAAGGAGGAGGAGGAGGAGAAGGAGAAGAAAAAAAAGAAGGAGAAGAGTAAGAGGAAGAAGATGAAGAGGAAAAAAAAGAAAAAGAAAAAGAAGAAGATAAATAAAAAGTAGTAGAAGAAGAAGTAGTAGCAGTAGTAGAAGAAGAATTAGAAGTCTGATAATTAGAAGAAGGAGAAGAAGAAGAAGAAGATGTAGAAGAAGTAGAAGAAGAAGAAGAAGAATTAGATGAAGAAGAATTAGAAGAAGAAAAGGAATAAAAGAAGAAGAAGAGGAAGAAGAAGAAGATGAAGATGAAGAAGCAATAGTAGTAGTAGAAGAAGAAGAAGAAAAAGAAAAAAAGAAAAATTAGAAGAAGAGTTAGAAGAAGAAGAAGATGATGAAGATGTAGAAGGAGAAGAAGAAGAAGTAGAAGAAGTAGAAGATAAAGAAGAAGTACAAAAAGAAGAAGAGTATGAAAAATAAGGAGTAGAAGAAGGAGAAGAAAAAAGAATAAGAAGAAGAACAAGGAAAAGAGGAATAAGTAGAATAAGAAGAATTAGAAGAAGGAGAATTAGAAGAAGAAGAACAAGGACAATAAAATGTAGAAGAAGAAGAAGAAGAAGATCAAGAAGAAGAAGAAGAAGATGGCGAAGAAGAAGAAGTAGCAGTAGAAATAGAATAAGAGGAAGAAGAAGAAGATGAAGATGATGATGATGATGAAGAAGAAGAAGAAGGGGAAGAAGAAGAAGAAGAAGGAGAAGAAGGAGAGAAAGGAGAAGAAGAAGAAGAAGATGATGAAGAAAAAGAAAAATTGGAAGAAGAAGAAGAAGAGGAAGGAGAAGAAGAAGAGGAGGAAGAAGAGGAAGAAGAGGAAGAAGAAGTAAAAGAAACAAAAGAACAAGAGGAAGAAGAGGAAGATGAAGAAGAATAAAGGGGAGAAGAAGATGTGTATGAACAAGAATAAGAAGAATAAGAATCTGAAGATGTGGAAGAAGAAGAAGAAGAAGGAGAACAAGAAAAAGTAGTAGAAGAAGAAGAAGAAGAAGAATAAGAGGAAGAAGTCAAAGAAGAAGATAAAAAAGAAGAGGGAGACATAATAGAGGTAGTAGTAGTAGTAGTAGAAGGAGAAGACGAAGAAGAAGAGGGAGAAGAAGTAGAAGAAGGAGAAGAAGGGGAAGACGAAAGAGAAGAAGAAGAAGAAGAGGAAGAAGAAGAAGAAGTAGAAGAAGAAGAAGAAAAAGAAGAAGAAAAAGAATAAGGTGAAGAAGAAGAAGAAAAAGATGAAAAAGAAGAACAAGAAGAAGAAGAAGAAGAATAAAATGAAGAAAAAGTAGAAGAAGAAGAGGAAGAAGAAAACGAACAAGAGGAAGGAGAAGAAGAAGAAGATGATGATGAAGAGTTAGAGGAAAAAGATGAAGGAGGAGAAGAAGGAGAAGAAGAAATACAAGAAGAAGAAGAAGAAGAGGAAGAAGAAGATGGAGAAGAAGAATAAGAAGATAATGAAGAAGAAGAAAAACTAGGAGGAAGAGAAGAAGAAGACGAAAAAGAAGAAGAAGAAAAAGAAAAAGAAGAAGAAGGTGATGATGGAGAAGTAGAAAAAGAAGAAGAAGAGGAAGAAGAAGAAGCCGAGGAAGTAAAGGAAGAAGAAGAAGAAGAAGAAGAAGAAGTGGAAGAAGAAGAAGAAGAAGAAGAAGAAGTGGAAGAAGAAGAAGAAGAAGAAGAAGATGATGATGAAGAAGAAGAAGAAGAGAAAAAGAAGGAGAAGAAGAAGCAGGGGAGGAGGAAGAAGAAGAAGAAGAAGCAGAAGATGATGATGAAGAATAAAAGAAATAAAACAAGAAAAATTAAAAGAAGAAGAAGAAGAAGAGGAAGGAGAAAAAGAAGATGAAGAAGATGGAGAAGATGAAGAAGAAGAGGAAGAAGAAGAACAAGAAGAAGAAGGAGAAAAATAAAAAAAAGAAGATGAAGAAGATGAAGAATGAGAAGAAAAAGAAAAAATGAAGAAGAAGAAGAAGAAGAAGGAGAAGAAAAAAAAGAAAAAGAGGAAGAAGAAAAGTAGAAGAAGAAATAGAAGAAGATAAATAGAAAAAGGATGAAGGAGGAGAACAAGAAGAACAAGAAGAACAAGAAGAGGGAGAAGATGGAGAAGAAAAGAAGAAGAAAACAAAGAAGAAAAAGAAGAAGAAGAAGAAGAAGATGGAGAAGGAGAAGGAGGAGGAGCAGAAGGAGAAGAAATGACAAGAAGAAGAATAAGAAGAAGATGAAGAAGAAGAAGAAGCTGAAGAAGAAGAAGAAGAGGAAGAAGAAGAAAAGAAGAGTGAGAAGAAGAATAAGAAGAAGAAGAAGAAGAAGAGTGAGAAGAAGAAGAAGAAGAAGATGAAAAAGGAGAAGGAGAAGGAGAAGTAGAAAGAGGAGAAAGATTTGAAGAAGGAGGAGAAGAAGAAGAAGAAGAAGAAGGAAGAAGAGGAAGAAGAGTAAGAAGAGGAAGAAAAGGAAGAAGAAGTGGAAGAAGTAAAAGAAGTAGAAGAAGAAGAGGAAGAAGAAGGACAGGATGAAGAAGTCGAGGACGAAGAAGAATAAGAATAAGAAGAAGAAGAAGAAGGGGATAAAGAAGTAGGAGAACAGGAGGAAGAAGATTGTAAAGAAGAAGAAGAAGAAATAAAGTACAAGTAGAAGAAGAAGAAGGAGAAGATGAAGAAGGAAAGGTAGAAGAAGAAGAAGAAGAAGTCGAAGAAGAAGAAGAAGATGAAGAAGTACAAGAAAAAAAGTAGATGAAGAAGAAGAAGAAGAAGAAGAAGGAGAGGAAGGAGAAGAAGACAATGTAGAAGATGGAGAAGATGAAGATGGAGGAGGAGGAAGAGGAGGAGAAGAAGAAGAACAAGAAGATGAAGAAGAAGAAGAAGAAATTGAAGAAGAATGAGAAGAAGAATAACAATAAGAAGAAGCAATAGAAGTAGTAGTAGTAGTAGTAGAAGAAGAAGATGATAATGATGAAGAAGAAGAAAAAGAAGAAAAAGAAAAAGTATAAGAAGAAATAGAAGAAGATAAATAGAAAGGAGAAGGAGGAAGAGAAAAAGACTAAGAGTAAAACGAAGGAAAAGAATAAGGATTAGAAGAAGGAGAAGAAGAAGAAGTAGAATATAAAGATGAAAAAGAATAAGAAGAAGAAGAAGAAGAAGAAGAAGAGTAACAAAAAGAAAAAAAGGAGAAGATGAATATGAAGAAGAAACAAGAATAATAATAATAATAATAATAATAATAATAATAAGAAGAAAAAGGGAAGTAGAAGAAGGTAAAGAAGAAGAAGATTAAGAAGAACGGGAAGAAGAGGTAGAAGTTCAAGAAAAGAAAGCGAAGAAGAAGAAGTAGAAGACCAAGAAGAAGAAGATGAAGAAGAAGAAGAAGGGCAAGAAGAAGAAGAAGAAGAAGGAGAAGAAGAAGGAGAAGATGAAGAAGAAAAAGAAGAAGAAGAAGATGAAGAGGAAGAAGAAGAAGAAGAATAAGAAGGATAAGAAGAAGAAGAAGAATAAGAAGAAGAAAAATAAGAAGAACAAGAAGAAGAAGAATGAGGAGAGGATGAGGAAGAAGAAGAAGGATAAGAATAATAATAATAATAATAATAATAATAATAATAATAATAATAAGAAAAAGAATGAGGAGAGGATGAGGACAAAGAAAAAGAAGAAGAAGTTGATGATGAAGAAGAAGAAGATGAAGTTGTAGAACAAGAAAAAGTAGCAGAAGGGGAAGAAGAAGAAGAAGAAGAAGAGGAATGAGAAGAAGAAGAAGAAGAAGATGGAGAAGATGAAGAAGAAGGAGAAGAAGAAGAACAAAAAGCAAAAGAGGTAGAAGAAGAGGAAGCTGTGGAAGAAGAAGAACGACAAGAAGAAGAAGAAGGAGAAGAAAAAGTTGAAGGAGAAGCAGAAGAAGTAAAGAAACAAGAGGAAGGAGAAGGAGAAGGAGAAGAAGAAGAAGAAGAAGAAGAAGAAGAAGAAAAGAAAAAAGAGGAAAGAGATGAAGATGAAGAAGAAGAAGAAGAAGAAAAAGAAGAAGAAGATGAAGGAGAAGATGATGAAGAAGAAGATGAAGAAGAAGAAGGACAAGAAGAAGAAGAAGGTGAAAAAGTAGAAGTAGAGGAAGAAAGGAAGAAGTAGAACATGATGACGAAGAACAAGAAGGAGAGGTGGAGGAGGAGGAGGAGAAATATGAAGAAGAAGAAGAAGATGTTGATGATGATGAAGATGAAGAAGAACAAGAAGAAGATGTAGAAGAAGAAGAAGAAGAAGAAGGTGAGGAAGGAGAAGAAGGAGATGAAGAAGAAGAATAAGAAGAAGCATAAGAAGAAGAAGAAGAAGAAGAAGAAAAAGAAGATGAACAAAAAGAAGATAAAGAGAAAGGAGAATGAAGAAAGAGGCGGAGGAGACGAATAAGAAGAAGGTGAAGGAGGAGAACAAGGAAAACACGAAGAAGGAGAAGAAAGAGCAGAAGAAGAAGAAGAGGAAGAAGAAGAAGAAGAGGATGTCGAAGAAGAAGAAGAAGAAGAAGAAGAAGAAAAAAGAAGAGAACAAAGTAGAAGATGAACAAGAAAAAGAAGAAGAAAGGGAAGTAGAAGACAGAGAAGAAGAAGAATAAGAAGCTGAAGAAGAAGAAGAAGAAGTAGAAGAAGAAGAGAAAAAATAGAAGTGGAAAAAGTAGTAGTAGAAGAAGAAGAGGAAGAGGAAGAAGAAGAAGAAGAAGAGGAAGAGGAAGAAGAAGAAGAAGAAGAAGAAGAAGAAGATGGACAAGTAGAAGAAGAAGAAGAAGAAGAAGAAGAAGAACTAAAAGAAGAAGAAGTTGTAGTAGTAGAAGAAGTAGAAGAAGAAGAAGAAAAAAAAGTGGAAGGAGGAGGAGGAGGAGAAGAAGAAGAAGATTAAGAGGAAGAAGGAGAAGAGGAGAAAAAAGAAAAAGAAAATGAAAAAGATAAAGAAGTAGAAGAAGAAGAAGAAGAAGTAGAAGTAGAAGAAAAAGAATTAGAAGTCCGACAATTAAAAGAATAAGAAGAAGAAGAGGAAGAAGTGGAAGAAGAAGAAGAAGAAGAAAGAGAAAATGAAGAAGAAGAATAAGTAGAAAGAGAAGAAGGAGAAGAAGATGAAGAAGAGGAAGTTGTAGAATTAGAAGAAGAAGAATTAGAAGAGGA
>JAIUJO010001860.1:17500-25000 GCA_023846275.1 Vanilla planifolia | reverse complement strand
GAAGAAGAAGAAGAAGGGGAAGAGGAAGAAGAAGAAAAGGAAGAAGAAGAAGAGGAAAGAGGAAGAGGAGCAGGAAGAAGAAGAAGAAGAGGAATAAGAAGAAGAAGAAGAAGAGAAAGAAGAAGAGGAAGAAGAAGAGAAAGAAGAAGAAGAAGAAGAAGAAGAAGAAAAAGAAGAAGAAGAAGAAAAAGAAAAACGATAAGCAGAAGAAGAAGAAGAAGAAGAAGAAGAGGAAAAAGAAAAAGAAGACATAGGTGATGAGAAAGAAGAACAAGAAGAAGAAAAAGAATAATTAAAAGACAAAAAGAAGAAGAAGAAGTATAAAAAGAAGAATTAGAAGTTAAAGGAGAGGAAGAAAAAGTGGAAGAAGTAGAAGAGGAAGAGGAAGAGGAAGAAGAACAAGAAGAAGAAGAATAATGGGCAAAAGAAGAAGAAGAAAAAGAGGAAAGCCAATAAGAAGAAGAACAAGAAGAAGAAGATGCAGAAGAAGAGGAAGAAGAAGAAGAGCAAGAAGAAGAAGAAGAAGAAGAACAAGACAAATAAGAAGAAGAAAAGGAAGCTGATGATAAAGATTTTGGAGAAGATGAATAAGAAGAAGAAGAATTAGAAGAAGAAGAAGAAGAGGGATTAGAAGATGATGAAGAAGAAGTAGAATAAGAAGAAGAAGAAGTAGGAGATGTAGAAGAAGAAGAAAAAAAAGAAAAAGAAGAAGAAGAAGAACAATAAGCAGAGTTAGAAGTAGAAGAAGAAGAGTGAGTAGAAGAACAATTAAAAGAAGTGGAAGCAAAAGAAGAAGAAGAAGAAGAAGATGCAAAAGAAGATGAAGAAGAAGAAGAAGATAAAAAAGAGAAGAAGAAGACAAAGAAAAAGAAGAAGAAGAAGAAGATGATGACGAAGTGGAAGAAGTAGACAAATAAGAAGGGGAATAATAATAATAATAAGTGGAAGAAGAAGAACAAGGAGAAGAAATGGAAGGAGAAGAAAAAGAAGGTGAAGAAGAAAAAGAAGGAGAAGAAGAAGAAGAAGAAGGAGAAGAAGACGAACAAGAAAAAAAAGAGGATGAAGAAGACAAAGACAACAAAGAAGAAGAAGAAGAAGAAGAAGAAAAAGACGAAGATGAAGAAGAAGATAAGTAAGAGGTTGAAGAAGAAGAAGTAGAAGAAGAAGAAGAAAAAGAAGAAGGAGAAGAGGAAGATGAAGAAGAACAAGAAGAAGAAGAAAAAGAGGAAGGAAAAGAAGATTATCAAGAAGAAGATGAGGAAGAAGAAGTAGAAGAAATACAAGAAGAAGAAGAGGAGGGGAAGGAAGAAGAAGAACAGGAAGAAGAAGAAGGGGAAGAAGGGGGAGAGGAAGAGGAACAAGAAGAAGAAGAGGAATGAGAAGAAGAAGAAGACAATGAAAGGAAGAAGAAGAGGAAGACAAAGAGAAGAAGAAGGAGAAGTAGAAGAAGAAGAAGAAGAAGATGAAGAAGAAGAAGAAGAAGAAGAAGAAGGGAGAAAGAAAAAGAAGAAGAAGAAGAAGAAGTAGAAAAAGATGGAGAGGAAGAAGAAGAGGAAGAGGAAGGAGAAGAAGAAGAAGAAAAAAACGAGAGGAAGAAGAGGAAGAAGAAGATGATGATGATGATGATGATGAATATGAAGAATGAAAAGAAGAAGATGTAGAGGAAGATGAAGGAGAAGAAGAATTAAAAGGAGAATAGAAGAAGATAAAGAAGAAGAAGAAAAAGAAGAAGTAGTACAAGAAGAAGAGGAAGAAGATAAAGAAGTAGAAGAGGAAGAACAAGAAGAAAAGGAGGAAGAAGAAATAGAACAAGAAGTAGAAGAAGAAGAAGAAGAAGAAAAAGATGGAAAGGTTGAAGAAGAAGAGGAAGAAGAAGAAGAAGTAGAAGAGGATGCAGGTAAAGATGAAGAAGAAAAAGAAGAAGAAGGAGAAGAAGTAGAAGAAGAAGAAGAAGAAGAAGAAGAGGAAGAACAAGAAGAAAGTGAAGAAGAATTAAAAAAAGAAGAGGAAAAGGAAGAAGAAGAAGAAGTAGAAGAAGAAGAAGAAGAAGAAGTAGATCAGGAAGAAGAATGAGAAGGCAAAGAAAAAGAAGAAGATGACGAGGACGAAGAAGAAGAAGAAGAAGAAGAGGAAGAAGGAGAAGAGGAAGAAGAAGAAGGGGAAGAAGAAGACTCAGAAGAAATAAAAAGAGAAGAAAGAGAAGAAGAAGATTGTTAGGAAAATGACGAAGGAGAAGTTGAAGAAGAAGAAGAAGAAGATGAAGAAGAGGAAGAAGAAGAAGAAGAAGAAGATGAAGAAGAAGAAAAAAAAGAAGTAGACGAAGGCGAACGAGGAAAAGAAGCAGAAATAACAAAATGAAGAAAAAGATTAAGAAGAAGAAGAAGAAGAAGAAGGGGGAGAAAAAGCAGCTTAAGAAAAACAAGAGGGAGAATTAGAAGAATTAGAAGAAGAAGAAGAAGAAGAAAAAGGAGAAGGATAAGAAAAAGTAGAAGGAGAAGGAGAAGAAGAAAAATAAGAAGAAGAAGAAGAAGAAAGAGAAGGAGAAGGAGAAGGAAAAAGAGGAGGAGGAGGGGAAGAAGAAGATGAAGAGCAAGAGGAAGAAGAAGAAGAAGAGAAAAGAAAAAAAAGGAAGATGTAGAGGAAGTAGTAGATGAAGAGGAAGAAGTAGAAGAAGTATAAGAGAAGAAGAAGAAGAAGAAGAGGAAGAAGAAGAAGAAGAAGAAGAAGAACAAGAAAGAAAAGAAGAAGGAGAAAGAGAAGAAGAAGGACGAGAAGATGAAAAAGAAGATGTAAAAGAAGAAGAAGAAGAAAAAAGAAGAAGTGGAAGAAGAAGAAGATGATGAAAAAGAAGAAGTAGAAGAAGCAGAAGTACAAAAAGAAGTAGAACAAAATGAAGAAGAAGAAGCGGAAGAAGTAAAAGATGAAGAAAAATTGGAAAATGAAGAAGATAAGGTAGTAGAAGAAGAAAAGGTAGAAGAAGAAGTTGTTAAAGAAGTTATAGAAAAAGAAGAACTACAAGTAAAAATAGAAGAAGAAGAAGAAGTGGTAGAAGAAGATGTATTTGAAAAAAAAGAATTAATAGAATTAGAAGAAGAAGAAGAATAACAAGAGGAAGACATTGAAGAAGTAGAAGTAGCAGTAGAAGTACAGGAAGAAGAAGGAAAAGAAGAAGAAGAAAAAGAAGTAGAGCGAAAAGAAGAAGAAGAAAAAGAACAAGGAAAAGAAGAAGAAGAGGAAAATGAGGAGGTGAAAGGAGAAGAAGAACGAGAAGAAGAAGAATTTTAAAAAGAAGAATTAGAAGAAGAAGAATTAAAAGATGAAGAATTTGAAGAAAAAGAAGAAGAAGAAGAATATGTAAAAGAAGTAGTAGTAGACAAAAAAGAAGAAGAAGAAAAAGAGGAAGAAGACGAAGTGGAATTAGAAGAAGAAGAAGATGAATAAGAAGTTGAAGAAGAAGAGGAAGAAGAAGAGAAAGGGATAGCAAAAGAAGAAGAAGAAAGAGAAGAACTAGACAAAGAAGATATAACAGAACAAGAAGAAGATAAAGAAGAAGAAGAAGGTGAAGAAGAAGATGATGAAGATGATGAGGTGAAAGTAAAAGAAGAAAAAGAAGAGAAGAAGAACAAGATGAAGAAAAAGAAGAAAAGGAAGAAGAAGAAGAAGAAGGAGAAGAAGAAGGGGAAGGAGAAGAAGAAGAAGAAGGAGGAAGAATAAAAAAAAGATGACAATGATGATAAAGAAGATCAAGAAGAAGAGACAAAGAAAAAGATGAAGAAGATAATGAAGACAAAGAAGAAGAAGAAGAAGACGAAGAAGAAGAAAAAGAAGAAGAGGAGCAAGAAGAAGCAGAGGAAGAGTAAGGAGGTAGACAAGAAGAAGAGGAAGAAGAAGAAAAAGATGATGATGAAGGAGAAGAAGAAGAAGAAAAACTAGCAAAAGAAGGAGAAGAAGAAACAAAATAAGGGGAAAGAGAAGAAGGAGAAGAAGAAGAAGAAGAAATAGAGGATGAAGAAGAAGAACAACGAGAACAAGAATAAGGAGAAGTAGAAGAAGAAGGGGAAGGAGAAGAAGAAGAAGAAGGAGGAAGAATAAAAAAAAGAAGACAATGATGATAAAGAAGATCAAGAAGAAGAAGACAAAGAAAAAGATGAAGAAGATAATGAAGACAAAGAAGAAGAAGAAGAAGACGAAGAAGAAGAAAAAGAAGAAGAGGAGCAAGAAGAAGCAGAGGAAGAGTAAGAAGGAGGTAGACAAGAAGAAGAAGACGAAGATGAAGTAGAAGAATTATAAGAAGAAGAAGAAGAAGAAGAACTAGAAAGAAAAGATGAAGGAGAAGGAGAAGAAGAAGGAAAAAAAAAGAAAAAGAAGTAAAAGAAGAAGAAGAAGAAGTGGAAGAAGAAGAAGAAGAAGAAAAAGAAGAAGACAAAGAAAAAGAAGACGTAGAAGAAGAGGAAGTACAAGAACAAGAAGTAGTAGTAGTAGAAGAAGAAGTAAAGGATCAAGAAAAAGTAGAAAATGAAGAAAAAGAAGAGCAAGAAGAAGAAAAAAAGATAGAAGAAGAAGGAGACGCTAAAGAAGATGTAGAAAAAGTAGAAGTACATGTAGAAATAGATGAAAAACAACAACAAGAAGAAAAAGAAGAACAAGAACAAGAAGAGGTAGAAGAAGAAGAAGAAGAAGTGGAAGAGGAAGAAGAGGACGAGGAAGAAGAAGATGAAGAAGAAAACGAAGAAGATGAGTAAGAAGAAAAGGAAGACAAAGAAGAAGAAGAGGAAGAAGAAGAAGAAGAAGAGGAAGAAGAGGACGAGGAAGAAGAAGAATAAGAAGAAGTAGAAGAAGAAGAAGAAGAAGAAGAAGTAGAAGAAGAAGAAGAAGAGGAAGAAGAAGGAAAAGAAGAAGAAGAAGAAGAAGAGGAAGAAGAGGGAGACGTAAAAGTTGAAGAAGAAGAAGAAAAAGAAGAAGAAGAGGAAGAAGAAGAAAAAGAAAAAGATGAAGAAGAAAATGTAGAAGACGAAGAAGAAGAAGAAGGAGAAGAAGAAGAAAAGTAGAATATGAAGAAGAAGATGAGGAAGAAGAAGAGGAATAAGAAGAAGAAGAAGAAGAAGAAGAAGAAGAACAAATAGGAGAAGGAGAAATAGAAGAAGAAGAAGAGGAAGAAGAAGAAGGATAAGAAGAAGAAGAAGAAGTAGAAGATGAAGAAAAAGAAGAAAAAGAAGAAGAAGAGGAATAAGAAGAAGGTGAAGAAGTTGGAGAAGTAGTAGGAGAAGGATTAGGAGAAAAAGAAGAAGAAGAAAAGAAGAAGTACAAGAACAAGAACAAGAAGAAAAAGATCAAGTAGAAGAAGATAAGGAAGAAGAAGAAGAAGAAATACAAGAAGTAGAAGAAGCAAAAGAAGAAGAAGAAGAGGAAGAAGAAGAAGAAGAAGAGGAAAAGGAAGAAGAAGAAGAAGAAGAAAAAAAAGATGAAAAAGTCTACAAGAAGAAGAAGTGGAAGAGGAAGTAGATAAAGAAGAAGAAGAAGAACAACAAGATTTTTAAGAAGATGAAGAAGCAGAAGAAGTTGAAGAAGAAGCAGAAGAAGAAGAAGAAGAAGAGGAAGAAGAACAAGAAGGAAAAGAAGAAAAAGAAGAAAAAGAAGAAAAAGAAGAAGAAGAAGTAAAAGAAGAAGAAGAGGAAAAAGAAGAAGTGGAAGAAGAAGAAGAAAGAGAAGAAGAAAAAGAAGAACAAGAAGAAGAAGTAAAAGAAGAAGTAGAAAAAGAGGAAGTACAAGAAGAAGAAGTAGTAGTAGAAGAAGAAGAAGAAGAAGAAGAGAAAAAAAGTAAAAGATCAAGAAGAAGTAGAACATGAAGAAGAAGAAGAGCAAGAAGAAGAAGAAAAGGTACAAGAAGAAGATGTTAAAAAAGATGAAGAAAAAGAAGAAGTACATGTAAAAATAGAAGAAGAAGAAGAAGAACAAGAACAAGAAGAGGAAAAAGAAGAAGAAGAAGAAGAAAAGGAGGAGAAAGAAGCGGACGAAGAAGAAGAAGGAGAAGAAGAAGCAGAAGAAGAAAACCAAGAAGATGAGTAAGAAGAAAAGGAACACGAAGAAGAAGAAGAAGAAGAGGAAGAATAAGAAGAAGCGGAAGAAGAAGAAGAAGTACTAGAATTATAAGAAGCAGAAGAAGAAGAAGAAGAAGAAGAAGGAGAAGAAGAAGAAGAAGAAGAAGATGATGATGGTGAAGAAGAAGAAGAGGAAAAAGAAGAACATAAAGAAGAAGATGATAATGATAATGAAGAAGAAGAAGAAGAAGATGTTGAAAAAGAAGAAGAAGAGGAAGAAGAAGAACAAGAAGTAGAAGAAGAAGAATATAAAGATGAAGAAGAAGGAGAACAAGATGTTTAAGAAGAAGAAGATGAAGAAGCAGAACAAGAAGAAGAAGAAGAAGAAGAAGAGGAAGAAGAAAAAAAAAGAGAGGAAGAATTAAAAAAAGAAGAGTAAGAAGATGAAGAAGAAGAAGTTTAAGAAGAGGAAGAAGAAGAAGAAGAAGAAGTAATAGAAGTGGAAGAAGAATGAGAAATTAAAGAAAAAGAAGAAGGGGAAGAAGAAGAAGAAGAAGAAGAGGAAGGAGAAGAAGAAGAAGAAGAAGAAGAAGAAGGTGCAGAGCAAATAGAAAGAGAAGAAGAAGGAGAAGAAGATGATCGAGAAGAAAACGACGAAGGAGAAGAGGAAGAAGAAGAAGAAGAAGATGACGAAGATGAAGAAGATGACAAAGATGAAGATGAAGAAGAAGAAGATGATGAAGAAGAAGAAGAAGAAGAAGAGGAGGAGGAGGAAGAACAAGAACAAGAAAAAATAAAAAGAAGAAGAAGAAGAAGAAATAAGAAGAAGAAGAAGATTAAGAAGAAGAAGAAGAGGGAGAAGAGGGAGAAGAAGAAGCAACATAAGAAATAGAAGAAGAAGAATTAGAATAAGAAGAAGAAGAAAAAAGTGAAAAAGAAGAAAAGGAAGAAGGAGAACAAGAAAAATAAGTAGTAGAAGTAGAAAGAGAAGGAGAAGAAGAAGAAATAGTAGGAGGAGGAGGTGAAGAAGAAGAAGAAGAAGAGGAAGAAGACGAAGAAGAGAAAAGAAAAAGAAGAAAAGGAAGAACAAGAAAAAGAAGAGAAAGAAGCAAATGAAGAAGGGGAAGAAGTAGAAGAAGTATAAGAAGAAGAAGAAGAAGAAGAAGAAGAAGAAGAAGAAGAAGGAGAAGAAGAAGAACAAGAGGGAAAAGAAGAAGGAGAAGGAGAAGGAGAAGAAGAAGGAGAAGAAGAAGAAAAAGAAAAAGAAGAAGAAGTAAAAGAAGAAGAAGAATAAAAGGAAGAAGAAGTGGATGAAGTAGAAGAAGAAGAAGAAGAAGATGTAGAAGAAGAGAAGTGCAAGAAGAAGATGTAGAAGATGAAGAAGAAGAAGAAGAAGAAGAAGAGGAAGAAGTAAAAGATGAAGAAGAAGTAGAAAAAGAAGAAGAAGAAGAGGAAGAAGAAG
>JAIUJO010001860.1:5000-7500 GCA_023846275.1 Vanilla planifolia | reverse complement strand
AGAAGAAGAAGAAGAAGAAAGATAAGGAGGAGGAGGACAAGAAGGAGATGAAGGAGAAGATGTAGAAGGAGTAGAAGAAGAAAAAGACGGAGAAAGAGAAGAACAAGGGAAAAGAAGAAGAAGAAGAAGGAGATAAAGAAGAAGAAGAAGAAGAAGAAGAAGAAGAAAAAGAAGAAGAAGAAGAAGTAGAATTAAAAGAAGTAGAAGAAGAAGAAGAAGAAGTAGACGAAGAAGAAGAAGAAGAAGAAGAAGAGTAACAGGAAGAAGAAGAAGAAAAAGAAGAAGTAGAGGAATAAGAATAAGAATAAGAAGGAGAAGAGGAAGAAGATAAGAGGAAGAACAAGAAGAAGAAATGAAAAAGTGGAGAACAACAAGGAAAAGTTGAAGAAGCCAAAGAAGAAGACGAAAGAAGAAGAAGAAGAAGGAAGAATTACGAAAAAAAGAATTAGAGGATGAAGTAAAAGAAGAAGAAGTAGAAGAAGTAGAAGAAGAAGGAGAAGAAGAAGATGAAGAGGGAGGAGGGAGAAAGACGATGAGACTAAGAACATGATTAAGAAAAAGAATAAATAGTAGAGCTGGAGGAGGAGGAAGAAGAAGAAGAGGAAGAAGAAGAAGAAGAAGAAGAAGATGAAGAAGATGAAGAAAGAGAAGAAGGAAGTTGAAGTGGGAAGAAGGGAAGGAAGAAGAAGTAGAAGAGAGAGAAGAAGAAGAAGAAGAAGGAAAGAAAGAATAATAATAATAATAATAATAATAATAAGAAGAATCAGATGAAGAAGAATTAAAAGAAGAAGTATTATAGGGAAAAGAAGAAGAAGAAGAAGAAGAAGAAAGAGAAGATGTAGAAGAAAAAGAGGAAGAAGAAGAAGATGAAGAAGCAACTGAAGAAGAAAAAGAAGAAGAAGAAGGAGACAAGGCAGGAGAGGAATAAGTGGTAGAAGAAGATAGAAGAATAGGAAGAAGTGGTAGAAGAAGAAGAAGAAAGAATGCTAAGGAAGGAGAAGAATTAGAAGAAGAACAAGAACAAGAACAAGAATAAGAAGAAGAGATGATGAAGAAGATGATATGATGATGTTGATTAAGTAGACAAAAAAAGAAGAAGGAGAAGAAAAAGAAGAAGAAGTTTGAAGAAGATGCACTATAAGAAGAATTAAAAGAAGAAGAATTAGAAGAAGAAGAAGACAATTTTGAAGATGAAGAAGAGAAAGAAGAATAAGATTTAGAAGAAGAAATTGAAGAAGAAGAAGAAGAAAAAGATGAATAATAATAATAATAATAAAAAATAATAATAATAATAATAAGAGGAAATGGAGGAAGAAGTGGTAGAAGAAGAAGAAGGAGAACAATGAGAAGGAGAAAAATTAAAAAAAGAACAACAAGAAGAAAAAGTAATAGAAGAAGAAGATGATGAAGTACAACAAAATTTAGGAGGAGAAGATGAAGAAGAAGAAGAAGATTGAAGAAAAAGAGGAAGAAGAGGAAGTAGAAGAAGAAGAAGAAGAAGTAGTAGAATTAGAAGAAGTAGAATTAAAAGTAGTAGAAGAAGAAGAAGATGTTGGAAGAAGTAGAAAATGAAGAAGAACATGTAGAAGAAGAAGAAACAAAAGAGAAAGAAAATATGGAAGAAGCAATAAAAGAGGAAGAAGAATAAGAAGAAGAAGAAGAAATAAAAGAAGAAGATGACGAAGTAGTAGAAGAAGAAGAAGAAGAAGAAGAAGAAAAAGAATAAGAAGTAGTAGTAGTAGTAGTAGCATTAGAACAAGAAGAACAAGGAGAAGAAGAAGAAGCAGAAGAAGGAGAAAAAGAAGTAGGAAGACGAAGAAGAAGAAGAAGAAGAAGAAGTAAAAGATGAAGAAGAAGATGAAGAAGAAGAAAAACAAGTAGCAGAAGAAAAACTAGAAGAAGTAGAAGAAGAAATAATGGAGGAAGAAGAAGAAGAAGAAAAAGATGATGATGAAGAAGAAGCAGGAGAAGAAGAAGAAGAAGAAGAGGAAGAGGAATAGGAAGGAAGAAGGAGAAGAAGAAGAAGTGGAAGAAGAAGAGGAAGAAGAAGAATTTTAAGGAGATGGATAGGGAGGAGAGGAGGTGAAGAAGAAGAAGACAAAGAAGAAGATTAAGAAGACGAAGAAGTGGAAAAGTAAGAATATGAAGAAGAATAGAAAGAGAAAGAGGAAGCAGCAGAAGAAGCAAAACAAAAGAAGAAGAAGAAGATGATGGTGATGACGATTATGAGGAAGACAAAGAAGAAGAAGAAGAAGAAGAAGAAGAAGAGGAAGAAGATGAGGAAGACGAGGAAGAAGATGAAGAAGAAGAACATGTAGAATAAGTAGAAGGAAGAAGAACGGGTAGAAGAAGTATAAGTAGAAGAAGTGGAAGAAGAAAATTAGGAAGAAGGTTAAGAGGATGAAGAAGAAGAGGAAGAAGAAGAGGTGGTAGAAGAAGGAGAAGAAAAAAGAGAACAACAAGAAGAAGAAGAAGAGGAAAAAGTGGAAGAAGAAGAAGA
>JAIUJO010001780.1:40000-55770 GCA_023846275.1 Vanilla planifolia | reverse complement strand
AAAATGAATAAAAGTAAACTTTTAAGAAGAGAAATCTTAATGAGGAGATCAATAATTATCATGCTCCCCCTAACTCCTAACTATTCTCCCCGTTTGACACCATCAAAAAGGGAGTTAACCCTAAGCAATGTCTAAAATTCCTAATTGTTCTGTCAATATTTGAAATTGCTCCGATGGTAAGGGTTTGGTAAAAATGTCAGCCAATTCAAGCTTAGTAGGAACATACTCTAATTCTACTAATCCTTTGGCCACTTGATCTCTAATAAAGTGATATCTATCATCTATATGCTTAGTCCTAGAATGATGAACTAGATTCTTGGCTAATGCTAATGCACTAGTATTGTCAATTCTAATAGGTATATGTGTGACTTCTAAACCATAGTCTTGAAGTTGTTGTCTTAACCATAGTACTTGAGCAACACAACTTCCAAATACAACATATTCAACTTCTGTTGTTGACAAGGCTATACAATTTTGTTTTTTGCTTGACCATGAAACAAGACAATGTCCCAAGAATTAACATGTCCCTGATGTGCTCTTCCTATCCACTTTAGATCCTCCAAAATCTGAATCTGTATAGCCAATGAGTTCAAAAGAAAGGTCATTTCTAGGATACCATAATCCTAGAGTCATAGTTCCCTTCAAATATTTGAAGATTGCTTTAAAAGCTTTTAAGTGACTTTCCTTTGGGTTTGCTTGGAACCTAGCACATAATCCAACACTAAATAGAATGTTGGGCCTACTAGCTGTAAGGTATAATAAAGATCCTATAAGTCCTCTATAAAGTTTTTGGTCTATGGTTTTCCCTTGTTCATCTAGGTCTAATTGAATAGATTGATTCATGGGAATTTTTCTAGGTTTCATATTTTCATAACCATATTTCTTAAACATTTCTTTCAAATATTTTGTTTGAGAAATAAAAATACCATCTTTTAGTTGTCTTATTTGCAATCCTAAGAAACACGTTAGCTCACCCATCATGCTCATTTCAAATTTCTTAGTCATAAGATCTCCAAATTCTTTACACATTTCTTCTTTTGTACTACCAAAAATAATATCAACATAAATCTGAACAATTAATAAATCATCTCCTAAAGGCTTTAAAAATAATGTAGTATCTGATTTACCCTTTCTAAAGCCACTTTCTACTAGATAATTACTCAACTTATGATACCATGCACGTCGAGCTTGCATAAGGCTGTAAACAGCTTTCTTAAGCTTGTAGACATAATTATCTTGTGTATGATTTTCAAAACCTGGTGGTTGTTCTACAAACACATCCTCTTCTATTATTCCATTTAAGAAAGCACTTTTTACATCCATTTGAAACAATCTAAAATTCTTATAACATGAATATGCTAGAAGTAATCTAATTACTTCTAACCTAGCTATGGGTGCAAATGAATCCTCAAAATCAATACCTTCTATTTGACTATATCCCTTAGTAACAAGTCTAGCCTTATTCCTAATTATTACACCATTTTCTTCTAATTTATTTTTATAGACCAATCTAGTACCAATTATTTGTTGATCACTAGGTCTTGGTACTAATTCTCAAATTGGATTTCTTTCAAATTGGTCTAACTCTTCATTCATAGCTTGAACCCAATAATCATCCATAAGGGCTTCTTCTATAGAACTGGGTTCAAAAAATGACACAAAGGCATTATGATCTATATCTCTAATTGAAGCTCTAGTCTTCACTCCTTGGTTCACATCTCCTATAATCAAATCCTTTGGATGTGAGGTTGCAAATTTCCATCCTTTAGATAAATTATTTTCGTTTTTTTTCTTTTTCTATTTCTAGATTTTCTATTTTTTCTTTATTTAAATCTAGATTCTTTACTAATTCTATTTCATCTTCTAATGCTTTTCACTAACTTGTTAAATTGTCTCATCAAACACAACATGCATTGTTTCCTCTATTTTATGTGATTCTTGATTAAAAACTCTATATGCGGTTCTAATTGATGAATACCCTAAAAAGATTCCTACACTTGCCTTCTCATCAAACTTTCCTAAGTTTGCTCTCTCATTTTTAAGAATAGTACACTTACAACCAAAAACATGAAAATAACTAAGATTTGGTTTCTTCTTCCTTAGCAATTCATAAGGAGTTTTCTTCAACTTTGGTCTCAAATTAACCCTATTTATTATGTAACACGCCGTGCTAATAGCTTCAGCCAAAAAGTATTTGGGTAAGTTATATTTGGCTAACATGGTTCTACCCATCTCAATTAATGTTCTATTCTTTCTTTCTATAATGCCATTTTGTTGTGGTGTATATGGGCATGCAAATTGATGTTTGATTCCTTTCTCTTTACAAAACTCACTAAAATATTCATTCTTGAATTCACTCCCATTATCACTTTGCATACAAATTAATTTTAGACTATGTTGTCTTTCTAACTCTCTAATCAAATCTTTGAAGTTCTCAAAGGCTTCATTTTTATGTCTAAGAAGAAACACCCAAGTATATCTAGATAAATCATCAACTATAACAAATCCATATTGTTTTCCTCCTAAACTCAAAGGTTGTATTGGACCAAAAAGATCTAAGTAGATTTTTTCTAAAGGTCTACTAGTTGTTAATTCATTTTGAGATTTGAAAGAGGATTTAACTTGTTTTCCCTTTTGGCAAGATTCACACAACTTCTAATTTGACTTGCTTGGTTTTGGAAGGCCTCTAACTACATCTAATTTTGAAATCTTCTTCAAGGTGGAGTATCCCACATGGCCTAATCTTCTATGCCATAATGAATTCTCATTAGATTGGGTCACTAGGCATTCCAAACCACTAGCTTCTAGTTGTCCAAAACTAATTACATATGTATCACATTTTGTTTTACCTATAAGTAGTTCAACATTATTTTTCATGATTTTGAAAGCTTTTGTATTAAAAACAATATCAAATCCATTATCACAAAGTTGACTAATACTAATCAAATTAAATTCTAAGCCTTCTACTAAAAATACATTTGAAAGGGTAAAGTTTGTCGTACCTACATCTCCAATTGTAATTATTCTTTTCTTTGTGTTGTCTCCTAGGGTCACCTTCCTATTAGGACCCGATCTCAATGATTTGAATTTACTTTTGTCTCCAGTCATGTGTCTTGAGCATCCACTATCCAATACCCAAGATGTGGATTTTGATTTTCTTCTTGGTTTTGATTGTATGAGGTGTAAAATTTA
This sequence comes from Vanilla planifolia, assembly GCA_023846275.1. Lineage (NCBI taxonomy): Eukaryota > Viridiplantae > Streptophyta > Magnoliopsida > Asparagales > Orchidaceae > Vanilla > Vanilla planifolia. Next base: position 52,578 of record JAIUJO010001780.1, on the reverse strand, counting down.
AATTAGAAAGTATACCACTAAACGAAATCATCAATTTAAGTTTTCTAAATATCCTAGACCTATCCTAGAATGTCTCCAAATAATTGGAGACCTTTTCTTCTAGTCTACTAAGTCACGCTCTTAGGAACCGAAGAAAACTTGGGTTGAACCCTAAATGGTACTTGCATGTTCTCCTTTTTAACATCCATCTAACATTTTGTGTTTGTGTATACATATTTCTTCTAAAGAATCAATCTTTCATAGTATGTCCAGGTTTACAACAATAAAAACAAACGATGTTTGATGGCCAAGGCATGCTCAAATATCTAGGATTTTTGAAACTGAAAGAATGTGAATGATAATAAGCATTTGAAACATGTGTAGTTTTATTTACTCTAGCATGCTCAAAAGATTGTATTTTTTCTTTTAAAACTGAAATATCATGCTTCAAAGAAGTATTTTCAATGATAAGAGATGCCTTTTCTTCACATATATGTTGATTTTTTAATTTTTTTTCTTTTCATCTTCTTTCATGGCAAAATCAAGCAATTCAACCTTTTCTTTGTAGCTCCTTTTTAATTTTTTATGTGCACTCATTAAGGAAGTTAATGCATTCATAATTTCGATGTAATTATTTTCAAGAGTATCTCTTGTCCAAGAGCTTACCTCATTTTCTTCTTCTTCTTCACTTGAAGATGATGAGGATGCCTCGTTTTCCATAAAGCAAATCATTCCTTCTTCTCCTCTACTTGAGCTTGAAATGTCTAAATCTTCAGAGGCACACCATGTAGCTTGAAATGCTTTCTTTTTCTTCAAGCTCTTCTTCTTCTTCTTCTTTTTCCCTCCTTCATATGCTTGTCTTTGAGTTTTGGACATTCTGAATTAATATGACCAGTTTGACCACACTCAAAACAAGTTGGTGGCCTCTTCCTCTCTTTATTATTTTTCTTCTTCCATTTCCTATTAAGAAAGCTCTTGGCCAAATTTTTAGCTAAACTATTAACATGGAAACCTACCTCATCCTTTAAATCCTTGGAGGAGGTGGAAGTGGAATCCGAATTGCTTTTGGTGGCTTTGAAAGCCATTGGTTCTTCCTTTCTTCTTTCATACTTGAACTTGCTTGTAGAAGCCTCTTCTGTAAGTCTCCTTGGCATTTCTATTTCGGCATTAAGAAGTTCCCCAAGGAGTTCATCCAATGAAAGTTTGCTAAGATCCTTAGCGGCTTTAATAGCCGTTGCAAGTGGATCAGATTCCTTTGGAAGGATTCTCAAAATTTTCCTAACAAGGTCACCATTTGAGAATGCCCTCCCAAGGTTTGCCAATCCATTTGTAATATCATTAAATCTCAAAAACATGCTCTTAATACTTTCATTGGGATTCATTCTAAAAAGTTCGTAGTCATGGGTGAGGATATTGATCTTAGTTTCTTTCACTTGTGAGGTACTCTCATAAGTTACTTCGAGTTTTTCCATACCTCAAAAGCTGTATGCAAATTCATAATTTGTGTAAACTCACTAGGAGAAATTCCATAATGAAGATAGTTCAACGCCCTAGCATTTAATTGAGCCAATCTTTTGTGCTCAACATTAAGCTCACTAAAGGGCTTGACTTCAGCAGTAGAAGAATCTCTAAGAAGTTCACAAGGCTTCTTCATGACTTCCCAAAATCCAAATCAATAGATTGAATGAAAATTCTAAACGATTTTTCCAACATAGGTAAAATTCTCCTTCAAATAATGGAGGCCGATTTGAAGAAAAACCTTCACATAAGGTTGCACTCATTTCGACCAAAGAGGAAGCCATACAAAATCACAAACAAAAAAGAAATTGTGAGAAAGCCTTTACTTTGCACAAGAGGATCCCCCACGTGATGTTACTCACGTAATTTGGGGTTCCTATTCTGATACCAATTGAAGTGTTTCGTGCTAAGGAAATCCCACAAGAGGGGGGGAGGTGAATTGTGTATTTAAAAATTTTATAACTTTTGAAATTAAAAACTTAAAAGTTTTAAGCACGAATAAAGAAATTTGAACACAAAAGTTTTTAGGAGGTTCAACTCAAAACCATAAAACGAGTTTACGTTCACCCCCAACCGGTGTTAGGAAAAATCCACTAAATGCACCAATTACAAGTGAGGTTTTGTTACACCCCATTTTTCCTAGGCTGATTTTTGGCATACATTTTTTTTTTTTTTTTTTTTTTATATAGACAGCTCAGATCGTCCCATACCAACCTGAGTAGCCTACGAAAACATAGGATATAACACATCATTACACACCTACTTTCCTTAACAATGTGGATCCCATCTCCCGGGTACACCGTCAAATCAGGTTCATGACTCCTGAATTAACAGATGGACTCGCGCAATGTTACTCCTACTAGACCCAATACTCCTAACCCATACCGGTAGGAGAACCGATCTAATAGAAGTCTGAACCCCCACGGTTAAGTTCCATAGTCATGTAATGACCTCACCATCAAACAAAAAGATATATAACATCCACAATAAAATATGGCACTCCACACACCATACTCCAAGACAATAAAATAAAACAGTGAATGAAACTACATCACAAGAATAAGATCCAAGTCCAACAAGTGTAATATTATCCAACCAGACATAAGTCAGAATTACCCTCACATATTACATGACATATGAGAGTAACAATCTCATTAATTACATCCAACAGCAACAATCATCTAACCAGAATATCTCAGACAATCACCAATCAGAAATCCTTCACAAGCCTGCTGACCACGATCCCACCTAATCCGGTAGCGTCAAGTCTGCCGAGCCACTGAAAATATATAATACAGGAATGAGCTACGCCCAGTAGGAAAGTCAGCTAGTAAAACTAACATGCAAGAGAAGGATAATAGCAAAAATACAGGAATACAGCATAACAATGTACGGTGGATAGGCACTCTCAGTCCCAGACTCCGACCAACCACAGCCACCCCAGTCACACCGGAGTAGCTCTCCTCTGGGCTACCAGGCAACGTGCCAGTGGGAACGCCCATCTCGAAACACGCATGGCGCCTAAGCACCCGACACCGCAGTGTCTCTCGTCAATCAATCTCCTGGAGACTACAGACAGATCCAGTCACATAATCTCTAGCCAACGTGAGACACCCCTGCCACCCTAAGGCGTGCAGGCCTACACACTTGGCTAGCCACTGCGAGACACCCCTGCCACCCTCAGGCGCGCAGGCCTACACACATGGACCAGGAGAGATTGACTCAGCCACCGTCCCAAGGAGTCCTCTACCAACAACTTCCATAGAAGCTCACGCCCCTACAGTCATTGCCAATCTCTAACTCCAAGATTCGGCAACATGTGTCCAGGTACAACAAGGCGTATACCAGTCTACATGTATACTGTGGAAGCTAAGTCCGAACCGCACAGTTACCTACCACAACTACCCTAAAACATCATATAGGGTCTATAGTAGTCCGGTCCAATATGCCAATCCATGAAATATGCCAATACTGAATAAACTGACTCAATCCATGCCGTTGCCATCAAAGCAACACAATTGTCAATTACTGACTGTTCTGGTAGCATCCGTGTACCATACCTTTGTCTGACTGTTTCCAGCTGTACTGTCATCAGTGATAACATTTTTCCCCACTTCAGGAAATTTGTTCTTTACCCACTGATCTCTAGAATCTTCGAAATTTCTCATTTCCAAGTTTTCTGATTTTCCTTGAATTTCCTAAATGTAAATAATTCCTAAATCTCAATTATCGAGTTTTTCCTAAATTTGAAATATCAAATTTTGCATTTTATCCATTTTTTTTTTTCCAAAATTCGGAATAATTCCCCGAATTTAAAATTTTGCTATTCACTATACCGCGCCGAATCCCCTGAATCGCATCTTGCCACCGGTTCGGCTTTCATGCTGAACCAAACCCCGCCGGTCAGTTATTAATCCGAAATTCAGCCGACGCTTATATATAATATTAATGATTAATATTATTATTATTCTCTTAATAATTCAACTAATCCCTAATTAATCCTTAATTCGTCTCCTTCCTTCGCCCGTCGTCCGCGAAACCCTAGCCGCCGCAATAGCCGACCAATACAATCATTCCGTCGATTTCCGGCGACTGCGTACAAGGAGAACATGTTCGTACTATCCTAATGTTCCAATAATGTCGCTAATTTCCTAAGGTTTAAATCAAGTTTTCCGCCGAGCAGTTTCGTCTAATCCTCATGTTGACAATTCACGAAATTATAGTTCTAGCATTATACAATCATATTAACATGAATAAAGTGGCATATTTAAATCCTCATGCTTGGTAATTTTCCAATTTCGGCGAAACAAATTAACGTCCCGAAAACCCTAACATGCAATTTTCGATAATTGTACAATTAGCTTCAAAAATCACATTCGCATGCTTAGATAGAGATTTGCAAACTAATACATGCTTCAATTTGCTAATTATCTAATTTAAATATCTGAAATTCCTACCTCGAAGACGCCGGCGACGGTGAAGCTCGTCCGCAGCTCGCCGCAGCTCCTCGCCGAACGAATTTGGTCTCAAACGACTCTCCTCGGTCTCGTGGATCTCCGGGCACAAAAAGCCCCTTGCCAGGCCGCCGGAATCACGCGCCGTACGCCGGGAATTTCCTCGCTATCGCCGTCGAACGAAAACCCTATTCGCTGCTTCGCGAGGGTTTTTATACCCCGGGCCGACACGGTGAACCCGTTACGCGTTCGACACGTTTTCGACACGTGAGCACCCGATACGCGCTGTCGACACGCTATCCACACGGTAAGCACACAATACGCGCTGTCGACACGCTATCGACACGGTAAACACCCGATCAGCCGGTTCGATCTCACCCGCCGATCTCGACCGTCCGATCCGCTTATTAGAACGCACACGCAAACTCACCCGGCGAACCGCCTCCGCCTCCGCTGAACCGTTCCGGTCCGGTTCACGCGCGATAAAAAAAACGATTTCCGGTTTAATTTAATTAGATTTTCAAATTTCTAAAAATCTAATAAATCCAATTAAATAGGGAAAATTAATTAAAAATTCCTCGGTGCTCCGAAAAATTCCCAAAAGATTTCAGAAATTCTAATAGCCTACAATTGAGTTCCTGGCTCATCCTACTGTCGATTCGAAATCATCTAAGCCACAATTAATTTATTAAAGATCAAATACATAAAATTTTACCGGGTATAACAATCTCCCCACCTTATCAGGAATTTCGTCCTCGAAATTCAGCAAGAAGTTCCGGCCATTTTTCAGCAACATCCTGCTCTAGCTCCCAGGTTGCCTCCCTTTCGTCATGTCTATTCCACAGAACCTTGACCATAGGAAACGACCTGTTCCTCAGCTGTCTGCTGCTCTCCTCGAGGATGCGAACTGGTAGTTCCACATAAGAAGAATCTGGTGCCACTTGTAAACCAGGAAGATCATCACTGATGCAATGAGAAGGATCTGGCACATATTTCTTGAGATTCGAAACATGGAACACATTGTGAATCTCAGCCAGATGCTCAGGAAGTGCCAACCTGTAAGCCACTTCACCGATCCTCTCCAGAATAGGATAGGGTCCAATGTAACGAGGTCGAAGCTTAGAAGGCTTTCCAAACCTGAATAGACCCCGCATAGGACTGACCTTCAGGAATACCCTATCTCCCACAGAAAACTCAACAGCCTTGTGCTTAGGATCATAATATTTCTTCTGGCGATCCTGCACAGTACGTAATCTGTCCTGCAATAACTTGACTTCCGCTGTGGTCTCCTCTACAATCTGGGGTCCCCACACTCTCCTGGAATCACCCTCCTCCCAACAAAGAGGAGATCTGCACCTACGCCCATACAACGCCTCGTAAGGTGCCATACCAATCGACGCCTGGAAGCTGTTATTGTACACAAACTCTACCAAGGGTAATCGTCTAGTCCAATCTGTTGAGTAAGTTTGTACGCTCAAGCGTAGCAAATCCTCCAAGGTCCGAATAGTCCGCTCAGACTGTCCATCCGTCTGAGGATGATAAGCAGTACTGAACCTTAACTGTGTACCCATGGCAGTGTGTAAGCTCTTCCAAAACTGTGATGTGAATTTGGCGTCTCTGTCAGAAATAATAGAACGTGGAATCCCATGCAATCTGACAATCTGCTGAATATATATCTCTGCCAACTGTGCCGCTGAATCCGTCTTCTTAATGGATAAGAAATGGGCTGACTTGGTCAATCGATCTACGATGACCCAAATAGCATCAAAACCTTGTCTGGTACGAGGAAGACCAGTCACAAAGTCCATAGTGATGTCATCCCATTTCCACTCCGGAATCGGCAATCTCTGTAACAATCCTCCAGGTCTCTGGTGTTCGGCCTTAACTTGCTGACATGTAAGGCATTTCCTAACAAAGGCAGCAACATCTGTCTTCAAACCTCTCCACCAGAAAACACTCCTCAAATTCCTGTACATCTTGACTTCTCCAGGGTGCATAGCCAAGGTTCCATAGTGAGCCTCCCGAAGGATCCTCTCCCTGAACTCCTGATGTGATGGTACACACCAGCGACCCCTGAAGGTCAAAATGTCGTCTCTGAGAGCAAAGTCTCCTCCCAATCCCTGCGATGCCAACTCAATCTTCTCCTTCAGCTCTTCATCACAAAGCTGAAGGTCACGCATCTCAGATAACCAGTCAGCCCGAATAGTCAATGAGCTGAGTCTGTGAACCAGTCTCTGAATAGACAACTGTTCCTGACATCTTTCAACATTCCAATCCAAGTCTGGTATAGAGTCACAGACTAACATATTATGCACGACTGCGTGTCTGCTCAAGGCATCAGCCACTGGATTAGCCTTCCCCTCGCAGTAGTTTATTGTCAGCTCGTAATCCTTTATCAGTTCCAACCACCTCCTCTGCCTCAAGTTCAGTTCCTTCTGAGTGAACAGATACTTAAGACTCTTGTGGTCAGAGAAGCAATCTACAGGAACTCCGTACAAATAATGTCTCCATATCTTCAAGGCAAAAATGACAGCAGCTAACTCCAAATCATGAGTGGGATAATTCTTCTCATGATCCTTCAGTTGCCTCGAAGCATATGCTATAACTCTGTTATCCTGCATCAGTACGGCTCCCAAACCTATATGTGAAGCATCAGTGTACATCTGATACGACTTCTCCTGTGTGGGTAACATCAATACTGGAGCGGTGCTAAGCCTCTGCTTCAGCTCTAGGAAACTGTTCTCACAACTCTCTATCCACTCAAAAGATTTTCCCTTCCGGGTCAACTGGGTTAGTGGAGCAGCCAGTCTAGAAAAGTGAGGAACAAATTTCCTATAGTATCCAGCCAAACCAAGGAAACTCCGGATCTCAGTGACAGAAGATGGCCGTTTCCAATCAATAATAGCTCGTATCTTGTTAGGATCAACAGCCACGCCCTCCGCACTGACAATGTGTCCTAAGAATGCTACTGAGTCCAGCCAAAAAGAACACTTGGAGAATTTTGCATACAGCTCATTCTCCCGCAACATTGTAAGCACAGTCCTCAACTGATCTGCATGAGTATCCCTATCTCTGGAATAAATCAATATATCATCTATAAAGATGATCACAAACCGATCCAGAAAGGCATGAAAAACTCGATGCATCAGGTTCATAAATACTGCTGGAGCATTAGTCAATCCAAAAGGCAACACTGTGAACTCGTAATGTCCGTATCTAGTACGGAATGCTGTCTTGGGTACATCAGAATCTCTAATCCGGATCTGGTGATAACCCGAGCGTAAGTCAATCTTGGAGAACATAGTTGCTCCCTGAAGTTGATCCAGCAAATCATCGATGCGTGGTAAAGGGTATCGGTTACGAATAGTAACCTTATTCAATTCCCTATAATCTACACACAGCCTCATACTACCATCTTTCTTCTTGACAAATAAGACAGGGGCACCCCAAGGTGAACAACTGGGGCGTATGAGTCCCTTGTCTAATAAGTCCTGTAACTGAGTCTTCAACTCTGCTAGCTCGGCTGGAGCCATCCTGTAAGGAGCTCTAGCAATAGGAGCTACTCCTGCCTCCAAATCAATTGAAAACTCCACTTCCCTAGCTGGTGGAAATCCAGGCAACTCCTCTGGAAAAACCATAGGAAAGTCTCTCACCACTGGAATATCTGACATAGGGGTAGTGGTGGCTTGGCTATCGGTCACATATGCCAACCAACCAGTACAACCCTTACTTACTAACCTTCCAGCCTGAAGAACTGAGATCAGGGGAATCTGCCTGTTCAGACCAAAGTATATCACATCCCCCGAACCAGGCACTCTGATCCTGACCTTCTTCTCCCAACAATCCAGAACCACTGCATGGTGGCACAACCAATCCATCCCCAAAATGATGTCGAACTCTGCTAGTGGCACACATATCAACTCTGTCACGAATTCGTGTCCACTAATCAGAATAGATCCGTCAATCTTCTGAACAGTGGGAATCTCTTTCCCATCAGGAAGTCTAACCAGTAAGGGTTCCTTCAAGTAACCCTTGGATCCTGATATCTGATTTCAGATCCTCTCAGCAACAAAAGAATGAGATGCACCAGTATCAAACAAAGTCATGCACTGCACGTTGCCAAAATGAAGCATACCTGTGATCACTTCTGGTGACTCTGAAGCCTGCTGCCGAGTCAGTGCAAATACCCTGGGCTGTCCCCCAGATGAACCAACCGGTCCCGTGATCCTCTGTTTCTTCAACTCTGGGCAGTCGCACTTCTTGTGTCCGGGCTGTCGACAATGGTAGCAGATAATCCCCCCAGTCCGGGTACCTGTCTGCTGCACTGGTCTCTCAGAAATAGGTCGTGGCCGGACCACGACCTCCTGAGTACCACTGTGATCTCTGTGTCTCTTGCCCTTTTTGTTTTGTTGGATATTTTTGAATTCCTTCCTCTTGTTATGAGTCTCTCTCTGGGCCTCCATCCGGATATCAATAAGCTCAACGGATCTCGCAGCCTCCACCAAGTCACGAAACCTGGCAAACCGACTCACAACTAGCTGGCGCTGCAGCATAGGACGAAGTCCCTCCAGGAACATCTCACATCTGCGTTCCTCAGAAGGCACCAGCTCTACGGCGTACCTCGCCAGATAAGTGAACCTCGATAAGTAATCGTTCACTGACATCTGGCCCTGCCTGAGGTGTATAAGTTCCCTCCTGAACTGAGCCATGGCAGAGGCCGGAATGTAGCACTCCCTGAATGCCTCAACAAAGTCATCCCATGCTATCTCACTGTTCTGGGCCTCCCCAAACATAGCGCGCCGCTGGCCTCTCCACCAGGTAGCAGCCTCTCCCTCCAACACTAGAGCAGCAAGCACTACCCTCCTGCCGAATGGACATCCCAAGGCATCAAATAGCTCAAGCATATGAGCCATCCAGTCATCTGCCACCGCTGGGTCAGCCGACCCACTGAAGCTCCGCGGACGCAACCGCATGAAGGCATCGATCCAACGATCCACGGCTGGCTCAACTGGCAATGCTGGGATCGTCTCCGGGGTAGGAGTAGTAGATACCGGTCTGCCTCTAGCTGCTCCACGAGCGGAAAGTCTCCTGGTACCAGCCATACTGTCAAAAACAATTAATCTGGCATTAGAGTCGTCATTTGGCAATTGGCATATGGACTACTATAGTATACAAAAGAATCAACAGTTCTCCCCACCTTGGGTTGAACCCCTATACACGTCTAGCCCCGTTATCCTCACCTAGGGCTCTGATACCACTACTGTTACACCCCATTTTTCCTAGGCTGATTTTTGGCATACATTTTTTTTTTTTTTTTTTTTATATAGACAGCTCAGATCGTCCCATACCAACCTGAGTAGCCTACGAAAACATAGGATATAACACATCATTACACACCTACTTTCCTTAACAATGTGGATCCCATCTCCCGGGTACACCGTCAAATCAGGTTCATGACTCCTGAATTAACAGATGGACTCGCGCAATGTTACTCCTACTAGACCCAATACTCCTAACCCATACCGGTAGGAGAACCGATCTAATAGAAGTCTGAACCCCCACGGTTAAGTTCCATAGTCATGTAATGACCTCACCATCAAACAAAAAGATATATAACATCCACAATAAAATATGGCACTCCACACACCATACTCCAAGACAATAAAATAAAACAGTGAATGAAACTACATCACAAGAATAAGATCCAAGTCCAACAAGTGTAATATTATCCAACCAGACATAAGTCAGAATTACCCTCACATATTACATGACATATGAGAGTAACAATCTCATTAATTACATCCAACAGCAACAATCATCTAACCAGAATATCTCAGACAATCACCAATCAGAAATCCTTCACAAGCCTGCTGACCACGATCCCACCTAATCCGGTAGCGTCAAGTCTGCCGAGCCACTGAAAATATATAATACAGGAATGAGCTACGCCCAGTAGGAAAGTCAGCTAGTAAAACTCACATGCAAGAGAAGGATAATAGCAAAAATACAGGAATACAGCATAACAATGTACGGTGGATAGGCACTCTCAGTCCCAGACTCCGACCAACCACAGCCACCCCAGTCACACCAGAGTAGCTCTCCTCTGGGCTACCAGGCAACGTGCCAGTGGGAACGCCCATCTCGAAACACGCATGGCGCCTAAGCACCCGACACCGCAGTGTCTCTCGTCAATCAATCTCCTGGAGACTACAGACAGATCCAGTCACATAATCTCTAGCCAACGTGAGACACCCCTGCCACCCTAAGGCGCGCAGGCCTACACACTTGGCTAGCCACTGCGAGACACCCCTGCCACCCTCAGGCGCGCAGGCCTACACACATGGACCAGGAGAGATTGACTCAGCCACCATCCCAAGGAGTCCTCTACCAACAACTTCCATAGAAGCTCACGCCCCTACAGTCATTGCCAATCTCTAACTCCAAGATTCGGCAACATGTGTCCAGGTACAACAAGGCGTATACCAGTCTACATGTATACTGTGGAAGCTAAGTCCGAACCGCACAGTTACCTACCACAACTACCCTAAAACATCATATAGGGTCTATAGTAGTCCGGTCCAATATGCCAATCCATGAAATATGCCAATACTGAATAAACTGACTCAATCCATGCCGTTGCCATCAAAGCAACACAATTGTCAATTACTGACTGTTCTGGTAGCATCCGTGTACCATACCTTTGTCTGACTGTTTCCAGCTGTACTGTCATCAGTGATAACATTTTTCCCCACTTCAGGAAATTTGTTCTTTACCCACTGATCTCTAGAATCTTCGAAATTTCTCATTTCCAAGTTTTCTGATTTTCCTTGAATTTCCTAAATGTAAATAATTCCTAAATCTCAATTATCGAGTTTTTCCTAAATTTGAAATATCAAATTTTGCATTTTATCCATTTTTTTTTTCCAAAATTCGGAATAATTCCCCGAATTTAAAATTTTGCTATTCACTATACCGCGCCGAATCCCCTGAATCGCATCTTGCCACCGGTTCGGCTTTCATGCTGAACCAAACCCCGCCGGTCAGTTATTAATCCGAAATTCAGCCGACGCTTATATATAATATTAATGATTAATATTATTATTATTCTCTTAATAATTCAACTAATCCTTAATTAATCCTTAATTCGTCTCCTTCCTTCGCCCGTCGTCCGCGAAACCCTAGCCGCCGCAATAGCCGACCAATACAATCATTCCGTCGATTTCCGGCGACTGCGTACAAGGAGAACATGTTCGTACTATCCTAATGTTCCAATAATGTCGCTAATTTCCTAAGGTTTAAATCAAGTTTTCCGCCGAGCAGTTTCGTCTAATCCTCATGTTGACAATTCACGAAATTATAGTTCTAGCATTATACAATCATATTAACATGAATAAAGTGGCATATTTAAATCCTCATGCTTGGTAATTTTCCAATTTCGGCGAAACAAATTAACGTCCCGAAAACCCTAACATGCAATTTTCGATAATTGTACAATTAGCTTCAAAAATCACATTCGCATGCTTAGATAGAGATTTGCAAACTAATACATGCTTCAATTTGCTAATTATCTAATTTAAATATCTGAAATTCCTACCTCGAAGACGCCGGCGACGGTGAAGCTCGTCCGCAGCTCGCCGCAGCTCCTCGCCGAACGAATTTGGTCTCAAACGACTCTCCTCGGTCTCGTGGAGCTCCGGGCACAAAAAGCCCCTTGCCAGGCCGCCGGAATCACGCGCCGTACGCCGGGAATTTCCTCGCTATCGCCGTCGAACGAAAACCCTATTCGCTGCTTCGCGAGGGTTTTTATACCCCGGGCCGACACGGTGAACCCGTTACGCGTTCGACACGTTTTCGACACGTGAGCACCCGATACGCGCTGTCGACACGCTATCCACACGGTAAGCACACAATACGCGCTGTCGACACGCTATCGACACGGTAAACACCCGATCAGCCGGTTCGATCTCACCCGCCGATCTCGACCGTCCGATCCGCTTATTAGAACGCACACGCAAACTCACCCGGCGAACCGCCTCCGCCTCCGCTGAACCGTTCCGGTCCGGTTCACGCGCGATAAAAAAAACGATTTCCGGTTTAATTTAATTAGATTTTCAAATTTCTAAAAAT
>JAIUJO010001780.1:17500-20000 GCA_023846275.1 Vanilla planifolia | reverse complement strand
TTCTTCTTCATTTTCTTTTTTTTCCTCCTGTTCTTCTGCTTCCTCCTGTTCTTCCTCTTCTACTTCATCTTCTTCTTCTTCTTCTCCTTCTTCTTCTTCTTCTTTTTCTCTTTCTTCTTCCTCTTCTTCCCCTTCTTCTTCTTCTTCTTCTTATTCCTCATCTTCTCCTTCTATTACTACTACTTCTTGTCCTTCTTCTACTTTTTCAACCTCTTCTTCTTCTCCTCCTTCTTTTACTTCTTCTTTTCTTCTTCTCCATCTTCTTCATCTCCTTCTTCTCCTTCTTCTTCTTCTTCTTCCTTAACTTCTCCTTCTTCTTCTTCTTCTTCTACTTCTTCTTCTTCTACTTCCACTTCTACTACAACTACTTGTCCTTCTTCTTCTTGTTCTTATTCTTCTTCTTCATCATCATCTTTTCCTTCTTCTTCTTCTGCTTCTTCTACTTCTTTTTCATTTATTTCTCCCTCTTCATAATCATTATCATCATCAACATCTTCTTCTTCTACCACTACTACTTCTTCTTCTTCAAATTCTACTTCTTCTTCTTCTTCTTTTATTCTTCCTCTTCCTATACCTATTCTTCTTCTGCTTCTTTTCTTCTACTTGATCTTCTTCTTCATCTTCTTCTTCATCTTCTTCTTCTTCTTCTTTGCCTTCTTCTTTTGCTTCTTCTACTTCTTGTTATTCTACTACTACTACTACTTCTTCTACTCTCTCTTCTTTTTCATCTTCTTCTTCTTCTTCTTCTTCACCTTCTTCTTCTTTTTCTTTTTCTTGTTTTCCTTCTTCTTCCTTTTCTTCTTCTTCTTCTTTTTCTTCTTCTCATTCTCCTTCTTTTTCCTCTTCTTCTACTTTTTCTTATCCATCTTCTTACTCTTCTTCTTCTTCATCTTCATCATCATCATCTTCTTCTTCTTCTTATTTTTCTACATCTTCTACTTCTTCTTCTTCTTCTTCTTCTCCTTCTCCTTCTTTTTATTTTTCTTCTTCTTCTTCTTATTTTTCTTTTTCTTCTTCTTCTTCTTCTTCTTCTTAGTCTTCTTCTTCTTCTTCTTCTTCATCCTCTTCCCCTTCTATTTCTTAGGTTTCTTCTTCCTCAACTTCTTCTTCTACTACTTCTCCTTCTACTTTTTCTTCTTCATTTTCTTCTTCTTCTTCATCTTCCTCCCCTTTTTGCTCTTCTTCTACTTATTCTTATCCTTCTTTGTCGTCGTCTTCTTCTTCTGGTACTTATTTTTCTTCTTCTTATTATCCTTCTTGTTCTTATGCTTCTTCTTCTTCTTCATCATCTTCTTCTTCTTTTTCTTCTTCTTCTTCTTCTTTGAATTCTTCTTCATCTTCATCATCATCTTCTTCCTCTTCTTCTCTTTCTATTGCTACTTCTTCTTCTTCTCTTCTTCATCTGTTTACTTCTTCTTCTTCTTCTTCTTCATATTCCACTTTCTCTTCTTGTTTGTATTCTTTTACTTCTTATTCTTCTTTTTCTTCTTCTTCTTCTCCTTCTTCTACATCTTCTTCCTTTCTTTTTCTTCTTCTTCTTCTTGTTCTTCTTCTCCTCATTCTTCCTCTTCTTCTTCTTTTTCCAATTTTTCTTCTTCTACTTATTCTTCTTCTTCTTCTTCTACTTCTTCTTCTTCTTTTTCTTCTTCTTCTTCTTCATCTTCTTATTATTATTATTATTATTATTATTATTATTCTTATTATTAATTTTTATCTTCTCCTTCTTCTTCTTTTAATTCTTCTTGTTCTACTTCTGCTTCTTCTTCTTCTTCTTTTTCATCATCTTCTTCTTCTTCTTCTTCTTCTTCTTCATCTTCTTATTCTTCATCTTTTACTTCTTTTACTTCTTCTTCTTCCTCCTCCTCTTCTTCTTTTTCTTCTTCTTCTTCTATCTACTTCTTCTTTTTCTTTTTCTTCTTCTTCTTCTTCCACTTCTTCTTCTTCTTCTTCTTCCTCTTCTTCTTCTTCTTCTTCTTCTTCTGCTTCTTCTTCTTCTACTTCTTGTTCTTCTTCTTCCTCTACTTTTTCTTCTTCTAATTCTTCTTCATCTTCTTCTTCTTCTTCGTCTTCTTCTTCTTCATCATCTTCTCCTTCTTAATATTGTTCTTCTTCTTCCTCATTTTCATGTCCTTCTTCTTCTTCTTTTACTTCTTCTGGTTCTACTGCTTCTTCTTCTTCTTCTTTTTCATCTTCTTCTTCTTATTCTTCTTCTTCTTCTTCTTCTTATTCTTCTTCTTCTACTACTTTTGCTACTTCTTCTTCTTCTTCTTCTTCTTCTTCTTCTTCTTCTGTCTCTTCTTTTTCTTCTTTTTCTTCATATATGCTTCTGTTTCTTCTTCTTCTTCTTCTATTTCTTCTTCTTCTTCTTCTATTTTTTCTTCTTCTTCTTCTTCTTCTTCTCCTTCTTCTTCTTCTTCTTTCTCTTCTTCTTCAACCACTTCTTCTCCTTTTCCTCCTCCTCCTTCTTCTTCTTCTTCTTCTTCTTCCACTTCTTCTTCTC
>JAIUJO010001780.1:0-2500 GCA_023846275.1 Vanilla planifolia | reverse complement strand
TGCTTCTTCTTCTTCTTTTACTTCTTCTCCTTCTTCTTCCCCCCTCTTCTTCTCCTTCTACATCTTTTTCGACTTCTTCTTCGTCTTCATCTCTTCTTCTTATTCATATTCTTCTTCTTCTTCCTCTTCTTCTTCATCTTCCCCACCATCACCATCATCATCTTCTTCTTCTTCTAAACTTCTTCTTCTTCATCTTCTTCTTCTTCTTCTTCTTCTTCTTCTTCTTTTTCTTCTTCTTCTTATTCTTATAATTTTTCTTCTACATCAACTTTTTCTTTGTTTTCTTCCCCTTCTTCTTCTTCTTTTTCATCTTCTTCTTCTTCCTCTTTTTCTTTTTTTCGTCTTATTCTTCTTTTTTATGTTCTTATTATTATTCTTCTTCTTCTTCTTCTTCCCCTTCTTTTTCTTATTCTTCTTCTTCTTCGTCTTATCCTTCTACTTCTTCTTCATCTTCTAGTATTTCTTCTTCATCATTTTCTTCTCCTTCTTCT
Organism: Vanilla planifolia; assembly: GCA_023846275.1. NCBI lineage: Eukaryota > Viridiplantae > Streptophyta > Magnoliopsida > Asparagales > Orchidaceae > Vanilla > Vanilla planifolia. Next base: position 2,009 of record JAIUJO010001780.1, on the reverse strand, counting down.
TCTTCTTTTTCACCTCTTCTTCATCATCTTCTTCTTCTACTTCTTCTTCTTCTTCTTCTTCAAGTTCTTCTTCTACTTCTTCTTCTACTTCTTCTTCCTCTTCTTCTCCTTCTTCTATTTCTTCTTTCCCTTCCTCATCATCATCATCATCAACTTCTTCTTCTTTACCCTCTTCTTCCTCTTCTTCTTCTTCTTCTTCTTCTTCATCTTCTTCTTCTTTTTTTTCTTCTTCTTCTTGTTCTTCTTCTCCTCCTTCTTTTTCTTCCTCTTCTTCATCTTCTTCTTCCCTTTGTTGTTGTTGTTCTTCTTCTTTTGCTTCTTCCTCTTCTTCTTCATCATCTTCAACTTCGTCTTCTTCTTCTACTATTTCTTCTTCTTCATCTTCTCATTTTCCTTCTTCTACTCCTTTTTCCCCTTCTTGTCATTCTTCTTCTTCTTCTCCTATTTTTTCTTTTTTTTCTTCTACTTCTTCTTTTTCTTCTTCTTCTTCTTCTTTTTGTGTTATCCTTTTTCTTCTTCTTCTTCTTCTTTTTCTTCCTCTCCGTCTTCCACCACTTCTTCTTCTTCTTCTTCTTCTTCTTCTTCTTCTTCTTCTTCTTCTTCCTCTTCTTCTTGTTCTTATTTTTCTTCTTCTTTTTCTTCTTCTTCTTCTTCTACTTCTTCTACTTCTTCTTCTCCATGTTCTTTTTATTCCTCTACTAGTTCTTCAAAATCAACTTCTTCCCATCTTCTTCTTCTTCTTCTAGTTCTTCTTCTTCTTTTTCTTCTTCTTCTTCTCCATCTTCTTTTTCTCCTTCTTCTTCTCCTTCTTCTACTCCTTCCTCTCCTTCTTCTTCTTGTTCTTCTTTTTCTTCTTCTACTTCTTCTTCTTCTTCTTCTTCTACTTCTTCTTCTCCTTCTTCTTCTTCTTCCTCTTCCTCTTCTTCTTATTCTTCTTCTACTTCTTTCTCTTCTCCTTAATATCTTCTTGTTCTCGGTCTTCTTCTTCTACTACTTCTTCTTCTTATTCTCCTTCTTCTTCTTCTTCTATTTTGCAAAATTTTTCTTCTTCTTCTTCTTCTTCTTCTTCTTCTTCTTCTTCTTCCTCTTCTTCTTCTTCTTTGTCTTCTTCCTCTTCTTTTTGTTCTTCTTCTTCTTCTTCTTTTTCTTCTTCTTCTTCTACTTCTTCTTCTTCTTGCACTTCTTCTTCTTCTTCCTCTTCTTCTTCTTCTTCTTCTTCTTCCTCCTCTACTTCTTCTTCTTCTTCTTCTTCTTATTTATTTTCTTCTTCTTCCTATTCTTCTTCTTCTTTTTCTTCTTGTTCTTCCCCTTCTTCTTCTTCTTCTTCTTCTTCAACTTTTCATTGTCTTCTTCTTATTCTTCTTCTTCTTCTTCTTCTTCTTCTTCCTCTTCCTCTTTTTCCTCTCTTCTTCTACTTCTTATTCTTCTACTTCTACTTCTTATTTTCCTTCTTCTTTTCTTCTTCTACTAATTCTTCTTCTTCTTCTTCCACATCTTCTTCTTCATCTTCTTCTTCTTCTCCATCTTCTTCTTCTTTTTTTCTTCTTCTTTTTTTCTTCTTCATTTTATTGTTTTCTTCTTCTTCTTCTTCCTTTTCTTCTTCTTCTACTTCTTCTTCTTCATCTTCTTCTTCTTCTTCATGACCTTCTTCTTCTTCTTCTGTCATCTACTTCTTCTTCTTCTTCTTCTTCTTCTTCCCTTGTTTGTCTTCTTCTTCTTCTTCTATTTATCCTTCTTCTTCTTCTTCTTCCCCCTTCTTCTTCAACTTTCTTCATCTTCTTCTTCAACCTCTTCTTCATCAACGTATTCTATATTTTCTTCTTCTTCTTCTGCTTATTCTTATTTTTCTTCTTCTTCTTACTCTTCTTATTCCTTTTCTTCTTCTTCTTCTTCCTCTTCTTCTTCTTCTTCTTCTTCTTTGTCTTCTTTTTCTTCTTATTCTTCTTCTTCTTCTTCTTCTTCTACTTCTTCTTCTTCATCTTCTAGTTCTTCTTTATCTTCTTCGTTAT
>JAIUJO010003024.1:47500-55781 GCA_023846275.1 Vanilla planifolia | reverse complement strand
AAGAAGAAGAAGACGAAAAAGATGAAGAAAAAGAAGAAGAAAAAGAAAAAGAAGAATTAGAGGAAGAAGGAGAAGAAGAATAGAATTAGAAGAATAGGAAGAAGAAGAAAGACAAGCGGAGGATGAAGATGATGATGAAAATAAGAAGCGAAGAAGAAGAAGAAGAAGAAGATGACGAAGAAACAGAGGAAGAAGAAGAAGAAGAAAAATAATAATAATAATATTAATAATAATAATAATAATAATAATATTAATATTAACAAGAAGAAGAAGAAGAAGAAGAGGAAGGTTATAAAGAGGAGGAGGAGGTGGAAGAAGAAGAAGAAGAAGAAGACGACGAAGAAGCAGAAGAAGAAGAAGAAGAAGAAGAAGAAGAAGAATAAGAATAAGAAGAAGAAGAAGAAGAAGAGGAAGAGCATGAAGAGGAAGAAGAAGAAGAAGTAGAAGAAGAAGAAGAAGAAGAGGAAGAAGAAGAAGAAGAAGAAGAGGGAAAGGAGGAAGAAGTAGAGATGAAGTAGATGATGATGAAGGCGAGGAAGAAGATGAAGAACAGGAAGAAATAGAAGTAGTAGAAGAAGAAGAAGAAGATGACGAGGAAGAAGAAGAAGAAGAAGAAGAAGAGGAAGAAGAAGAAGGAGACGAAGAATTATCGAAGAAGAAGAAAAAAATGAATAAGAATTAGAATAAGAAGAAGGAGAAGTGGAAGAAGAACAAGAAGAAGATGATGTAGAAGAAGAAGAAGAAGAAGAAGCAGAAGAAGGTGAAGGAGAAGAAAGGGAAGAGGAAGAAGGAGAAACGGAAGAGGAAGAAGAAGAAGAAGATGGGGAAGAAGTTGAAGAAGAAAGAGAAGAAGTAGGAGAAGTAGAAGAAGAAAAAGAAGAAGAAAAATTAGAATAAGAAGAGGAGGAAGAAGAGGAGGAAGAAGAAGAAGAAGAAGATGAAGAATAAGAGGAGGAAGTAAGAGAAGAAGAAGAAGGAGAGGAAGATAAAGAACAGGAAGAAGAGGAAGATAAAGAGGAAGAAGAAGTAGAAGACGAATAAGAAGAAAAAAGGAAGAAGAAGGAGAAGGAGAAGAAGAAGATGAAGAAGAAGAAGAAAAACATGATGAAGAAGAAGAACAAGAAGAAGACGAAGAAAAAGAACAAGAAGAATAGGAAGAAGAAGAGGAAGAAGATAAAGAAGTAGAAGAGAAAGAAGAAGGAGATCATAAAGAAGAAGAAGATGAAGAAGATGAAGATGAAGAAGAAGAAGGGGAAGATGAAGAAAATGATGAAAAAGATGATGATGAAGGAGTAGAAGAAGAAGAAAAAGAAGAATAGAATGAAGAAGAATGAGAAGCACAAAAAGGAGAAGATGAAGAAGAAGAAGAAGAACAAGAAGAAGAAGGAGAAGACAGGAAGGAAAAGAAGAAGAATAAGAAGATAAAGATGATGATGATGAAAAAGATGAAGAAGCAGAAGAAGAAGAAGAGGAAGACGAAGAAGAAGGCAAAGAAGAAGAAGAAGAAGAAAGAGAATAAGAAGAGGAAGAAGAACTAGAAGAAGAAGAACAAGAATAAGAAGACGAAGAAAAGCAGAAGGCAAAGAAGAAGAAGACGAAGAAGAAGAGGACGATGAAGAAGAAAATGATGAAGCCAAAGAAAAGGAAGAAGTAGAGGTAGTAGAAGAAAAGGAAGAAGAATAAGAAGAAGAAGAAGAAACTAAGAAGAAGACGAAGAAATGGAAGAAGAAGAAGACGAACAATAAGTAGAAGAAGATGAAGAAGAAGAAGAAGAAGAAGAAGACAAAGAAAAGGAGGACGAGAAAGAAGAAGAAGAAGAAGAACAAGAACAAGAAGACGATGAAGAAGAAAATGAAGAAGATGAAGAAGAAGAAGAAGAAATAGAAGAAGATGAAGACAAAGAAGAAGAAGGAGAAGAAAGAGAAGAAGAAGAAGAAGAAGAAGAAGAAGAAGAAAATGATGATGAACAATAAGGAGGAGGAGGAGGATAAGAAGAGGAAGAAGAGGAAGAAGAAGAAGAATAACGAGAAGAAGAAGAAGATAAGAAGAAGAAGATAAGCAGAAGAAGAAGAAGAAGAAGATAAAGAAGGAGAAGTAGACCAAGAAGATGAAGAAGAAGAAGACGAAGAAGAGGAAGAACAAGGGGAAGATAAAAAGAAGATGAAGATAAAGTGGAAGAAAAAGAAGTAGAGGACGAAAAGATGAAGAAGAAAAAGGAGAGGGAGAAGATGTAGATGGGGAAGAAGAAGAAGAGGAAGGAGAAGAAGAAGAAGGGGAAGGAGAAGAGGAAGAAGAAAAAGATGATCAAGTAGAAGAAGAAGAAGAAGGACAAGAAGAAGAAGATGATTGAGAAGAAGAAGAAGGAGAAGAAGAATGAGAAGAAGAAGAAGAAGAAGAAGAAAAATAAGAAGAAGAAGAAGAATAACAAGAAGATGAATGAGAAGAAGAAGCAGTAGAAGTTGAAGAAGAGTTAAAAGAAGAAGAAGAAGAAGAAGAAGAAGAAAAAGAAGAATAGGAAAAAGATAAAGAAGAAGAAGAAGAAGAAGTAGAAGAAAAAGAAGAAAAAGAAGAGGAAGAAAAAGTAGAAGAAAAAGAAGAACACAAAGCCGAAGAAGAAGAAGAAGACAAAAAGGAGGAGGAAGAGGAAGATGACGAAGATGACGAAGAAGAAGAAGAAGAAGAAGAAGAAGAAGAAGTAGAAGAAGAAGAAGAAGAAGAGGTAGAAGAAAGAGAAGAAGAAGTAGAAGAAGAAGAAGAAGACGAAGAAGAAGGGGAAGAAGAAGAAGAAGAAGAAGAAGAAGGTGATGATGAAGAAGAAGAAGGCAAAGAAGAACAAGATGAAGAAGATGATGAAGAAGGGGAAGAAGAAGAAGAAGAAGAAGAAGAAGAAGAAGAAGAAGAAGAAAGATAAGTAGAATAAGAAGAAGGAGAAGAAGAAGCAAAAGAAGAAGGAGAAAAAGAAGGAGAAGAAAGAGAAGGTGAAGAAGAAGTTGAAGGAGAAGAAAAAGAAGAAGAAGAAGAAGAATAAGAAGAGGTAGAAGAAGAAGAGCAGGAGGAATAAGAAGAAGAGGAAGAAGAAGAAGAACAAGAAGTGGAAGAAGACGAAGAAGATGACGAAGAAGAAGAAGACAAAAAAAGAAAAAGTAGTAGAAGAAGATGTTTATGATGAAGAAGAAGATGATGAAAAATAAAAAAAGAAGAACAACAAGAAGAAGAAAAATTTGAAGAAGAAGAAGAGAAAAATGAAGAAGAAGAAGAAGAAGTAGAAGAAGAAGAAGAGAAGAAGAAGAAGAAGAAGAAGAAGAAAAAGAAAAAGAAGGCGATGAAGAGGAAAAAGACGAAGAAGGAGAAGGCGAAGAATCAAAAGAAGAAGATTAAGAAGTAGAAGAAGAAGAAGAAGAAGAAGTTGAAGAAGAAGAAGACAAAGAAGAAGAAGAGGAAGAAGAAGTCAAAGAAATGGAATAAGAAGAAGAAGATGAAGAAGAAAAAGAAGCAAAAGACAAAGAAGAAGATGAAGGAGAAGAAGGTGAAGAAGAAGAAGAAGAAGAAAAATAAGGATTAAGAGGAGGATAAGAAGAGGAAGAAGAAGAAGAAGAAGAAGAAGAAGAAGAATAAGAAGAAGAAGAAGATAAGAAGAAGAAGAAGAACAAGAAGATTAAGAAGAAGATGACGAAGAAGAGGAAGAACAAGGGGAAGAAAAAAAGAAGATGAAGATTAAGAGGAAGAAAAAGAAGAACACAATGAAGAAGAAGAAGAAGAAGGGGAGGGAGAAGATGTAGAAGGGGAAGAAGAAGAAGGGGAAGGAGAAGAAGAAGAATAAAAAGATGAAGGAGAAGAAGAAGAAGATGATTGAGAGGAAGAAGAAGAAGGAGAAGAAGAAGAAGAAGAAGAAGAAGAAGAAGAAGAAAAGTAACTAGAAGAAGAAGAATAATAATAAGAGGAATGAGAAGAAGTAGAAGTAGAAGTAGCAAAAAAGTAAGAAGAAGAAGAAGAAGAGTATGAAGAAGAAGAAGATGATGATGATGATGAAGTAGAAGAAGAATAAGTCAAAGAAGAAGAAGTAGAAGAAGAACAAGAACAAGAAGAAGAAGAAAAAGAGAAAGAAGTAGAAAAAGAAAAAGTAGAAGAAAAAGTAGAAGAGAAAGAAGACAAAGAAGAAGAAGAAGAAGAAGTAGAAGAAGAAGAAGAAGAGGAAGAAGAAGAAGAAGAAGAGGGAGAGGAGGAAGAAGTAGAGATGAAGTAGATGATGATGAAGATGAGGAAGAAGATGAAGAACAAGAAGAAATAGAAGAAGTAGTAGAAGAAGAAGAAGATAACGAGGAAGAAGAAGAAGAAGAAGAAGAAGAAGGGGAGGAAGAATTATCGAAGAAGAAGAAAAAAATGAATAAGAATAAGAATAAGAAGAAGGAGAAGTGGAAGAAGAACAAGAAGAAGATGATGTAGAAGAAGAAGAAGAAGAAGCAGAAGAAGGTGAAGGAGAAGAAGGAGAAGAGGAAGAAGGAGAAAAGGAAGAGGAAGAAGAAGAAGAAGAAGGGGAAGAAGTTGAAGAAGAAAGAGAAGAAGTAGGAGAAGAAGAAGAAGAAAAAGAAGAAGAAAAATTAGAATAAGAAGAGGAGGAAGAAGAGGAAGAAGAATAAGAGGAGGAAGTAAGAGAAGAAGAAGAAGGAGAGGAAGATAAAGAACAAGAAGAAGAGGAAGATAAAGAGGAAGAAGAAGTAGAAGACGAAGAAGAAGAAAAAAAGAAGAAGGAGAAGGAGAAGAAGAAGATGAAGAAGAAGAAGAAAAACATGATGAAGAAAAAGAACAGGAAGAAGACGAAGAAAAAGAACAAGAAGACAAAGAACAAGAAGAATAGGAAGAAGAAGAGGAAGAAGATGAAGAAGTAGAAGAGAAAGAAGAAGGAGATCATGAAGAAAAAGAAGATGAAGAAGATGAAGATGAAGAAGAAGAAGGGGAAGATGAAGAAAATGATGAAAAAGATGATGATGAAGAAGGAGTAGAAGAAGAAGAAAAAGAAGAATAGAATGAAGAAGAATGAGAAGCACAAGAAGGAGGAGAAGAAGAAGAAGAACAAGAACAAGAAGAAGAAGGAGAAGACAGGAAGGAAAAGAAGAAGAAGAAGAAGATAAAGATGATGATGATGAAAAAGAAGAAGAAGCAGAAGAAGAAGAAGAAGAGGAAGACGAAGAAGAAGGCCAAGAAGAAGAAGAAGAAAGAGAATAAGAAGAAGAAGAACAAGAAGGGGAAGAAGAAGAACTTGAAGAAGAAGAACTAGAAGAAGAAGAACAAGAATAAGAAGACGAAGAAAAGCAGAAGACGAAGAAGAAGAAGACGAAGAATAAGAGGACGATGAAGAAGAAAATGAAGAAGCCAAAGAAAACGAAGAAGTAGAGGTAGTAGAAGAAAAGGAAGAAGAAGAAGAAGAAGAAGAAGAAACTAAGAAGAAGATAAAGAAATGGAAGAAGAAGAAGACGAACAAGAAGAAGATGAAGAAGAAGAAGAAGAAGACAAAGAAAAGGAGGACGAGAAAGAAGAAGAAGAACAAGAACAAGAAGACGATGCAGAAGAAAATGTAGAATATGAAGAAGAAGAAGAAATAGAAGAAGATGAAGACGAAGAAGAAGAAGGAGAAGAATGAGAAGAAGAAGAAGAAGAAGAAGAAGAATATGAATAATAAGGAGGAGGAGGAGGATAAGAAGAGGAAGAAGAAGAAGAAGAAGAAGAAGAATAATGAGAAGAAGAAGAAGATAAGAAGAAGAAGAAGAAGAAGATAAAGAAGGAGAAGAAGAGCAAGAAGATGAAGAAGAAGAAGACGAAGAAGAGGAAGAACAAGGGGAAGATAAAAAGAAGATGAAGATAAAGTGGAAGAAAAAGAAGTAGAGGACGAAAAAGATGAAGAAGAGGAAGAAGGAGAGGGAGAAGATGTAGAAGGGGAAGAAGAAGAAGAGGAAGGAGAAGAAGAAGAAGGGGAAGGAGAAGAGGAAGAAGAAAAAGACGATGAAGTAGAAGAAGAAGAAGAAGGACAAGAAGAAGAAGATGATTGAGAAGAAGAAGAAGGAGAAGAAGAATAAGAAGAAGAAGAAGAAGAAGAAGAAGAAAAATAAGAAGAAGAAGAAGAAGAATAAGAAGATGAATGAGAAGAAGAAGAAGCAGTAGAAGTTCAAGAAGAGTTAAAAGAAGAAGAAGAAGAAGAAGAAGAAGAAGAAGAAGAAGAAGAAGAAAAAGAAAAGGAAGAAGATAAAGAACAAGAAGAAGAAGAAGTAGAAGAAAAAGAAGAAAAAGAAGAGGAAGAAAAAGTAGAGGAAAAAGAAGAACACAAAGCCGAAGAAGCAGAAGAAGACTAAAAGGAGGAGGAAGAGGAAGAGGATGAAGAAGAAGAAGAAGAAGAAGAAGTAGAAGAAGAAGAAGAAGAAGAGGAAGAAGAAAGAGAAGAAGAAGAAGAAGAAGAAGAAAAATACGAAGAAGAAGGGGAAGAAGAAGATGATGATGAAGAAGAAGAAGGACAAGAGAACAAGATGAAGCAGATGATGAAGAAGGGGAAGAAGAAGAAGAAGAAGAAGGATAAGTAGAAGAAGAAGAAGGAGAAGAAGAAGCAAAAGAAGGAGAAAAAGAAGGAGAAGAAGGAGAAGGTGAAGATGAAGTTGAAGGAGAAGAAAAAGAAGAAGAAGAAGAATAAGAAGAGGTAGAAGAAGAAGAGCAGGAGGAATAAGAAGAAGAGGAAGAAGAAGAAGAAGAAGAAGTGGAAGAAGACGAAGAAGATGACGAAGAAGAAGAAGACAAAAAAAGAAAAAGAAGTAGTAGAAGAAGAAGATGAAAAATAAAAAAAGAAGAACAACAAGAAGAAGAAAAATTTGAAGAAGAAGAAGAGGAAAATGAAGAAGAAGAAGAAGAAGAAGAAGTAGAAGAAGAAGAAGAGAAGAAGAAGAAGAAGAAGAAGAAGAAGAAAAAGAAAAAGAAGACGATGAAGAGGAAAAAGACGAAGAAGGAGAAGGCGAAGAATCGAAAGAAGAAGATTAAGAAGTAGAAGAAGAAGAAGAAGAAGAAGTTGAAGAAGAAGAAGACAAAGAAGAAGAAGAGGAAGAAGAAGTCAAAGAAATGGAAAAAGAAGAAGAAGATGAAGAAAAAGAAGGAAAAGACAAAGAAGAAGAAGTAGGAGAAGAAGGTGAAGAAGAAGAAGAAGAAGAAGAAGAAAAATAAAGATTAAGAGGAGGATAAGAAGAGGAAGAAGAAGAAGAAGAAGAGGAATAAGAATAAGAAGAAGAAGAAGATAAGAAGAAGAAGAAGAACAAGAAGATTAAGAAGAAGATGACGAAGAAGAGGAAGAACAAGGGGAAGAAAAAAAGAAGATGAAGATTAAGATAAAGAAAAAGAAGAACACAATGAAGAAGAAGAAGAAGGAGAGGGAGAAGATGTAGAAGGGGAAGAAGAAGAAGGGGAAGGAGAAGAAGAAGAATAAAAAGATGAAGGAGAAGAAGAAGATGATGATTGAGAGGAAGAAGAAGAAGGAGAAGAAGAACAAGAAGAAGAAGAAGAAGAAGGAAAATAATTAGAAGAAGAAGAAGAATAATAAGAGGAATGAGAAGAAGTAGAAGTAGAAGTAGCAAAAAAGTAAGAAGAAGAAGAAGAAGATTATGATGATGTTGACGAAGTAGAAGAAGAATAAGTCGAAGAAGAAGAAGTAGAAGAAGAACAAGAACAAGAAGAAGAAGAAAAAGAGAAAGAAGTAGAAAAAGAAAAAGAAGAAGAAAAAGTAGAAGAGAAAGAAGACAAAGAAGAAGAAGTAGAAGAAAAAGAAGAAACAGCAGAGGAAGAAGAAGTAGAAGACAAAGAAGAAGATAAAGACGATTGAAAAAGAAGAAGACAAAAAGGAGGAGGAAGAAGAAGATGAAGAAGAAGAAGAAGAAGAAGAAGAAGAAGAAGAAGAAGTAGAAGAAGAAGAAGAAGAAGAGGAAGAAGAAAGAGAAGAAGAAGAAGAAGAAGAAGAAGAAAAACAACAAGAAGAAGAAGACAAACAAGAAGGGGAAGAAGAAGAAGATTATGATGATGATGTTGAAGAAGAAAGCGAAGAAGAAGAAGAAGAAGAATAAGAAGAAGAAGGGGAAGAAGAAGAAGAAGATGAAGAAGGAAAAGAAGAAGAAGGATAAGAAGAAGAAGAAGAAGGAGAAAAAGAAGGAGAAGAAGGAGAAGGTGAAGAAGAAGTTGAATGAGAAAAAGAAGAAGTAGAAGAAGAAGAAGAAGAAGGAGAAGTAGAAGAAGAAGAAGAAGAAGAAGGCGAAGAAGA
>JAIUJO010003024.1:30000-40000 GCA_023846275.1 Vanilla planifolia | reverse complement strand
AGAAGGAGTAGAAGAAGCAGAAGAAGAGGTAGAAAAAGAAGGAGAAGAAGGGGAAGGTAAAGAAGAAGTTGATGGAGAAGAAAAAGAAAAAAAAAGAAGAACATGAAGACGTAGAAGAAGAAGAGCATGAGGAATAAGAAGAAGAAGAAGAAGAAGAAGAAGGAGAACTAGAAGAAGTAGAAGATGAAGAAGATGACAAAAAAGAGGAAGACAAAAAAGAAAAAGAAGAAGTAGTAGTAGAAGAAGAAGTTGATGAAGAAGAAGAGGAAGAAGAAAAATAAAAAAATAAGAACAACAAGATGAAGAAAAAGTTGAAGAAGAAGAAGAGGAAAATGAAGAAGAAGAAGAAGAAGAAAAAGAAAAAGAAGAAGATGAAGAGGAAAAAGATGAAGAAGGAGAAGGTGAAGAATTAAAAGAAGAAGATAAAGAAGTAGAAGAAGAAGAAGAAGTTGAAGAAGAAGAAGGCAAAGAAGAATAAGAGGAAGAAGAAGTCAATGAAAAGGAAAAAGAAGATGAAGATGAAGAAGAAAAAGAAGCAAAATACAAAGAAGAAGAAGAAGTGACCAAGAAGTAGAAGACGAAGAAGAAGAAGAAGAGGAAGAAGGAAATGTAGTAGAAGAAGAATAATAGGAAGAAAAATGCGAGGAGGAGGAAGAAGAAGCAGAAGAAATAGAAGACTAACAAGAAGAGGTAGAAAAAGAAGACTAAGAAGATGAAGATGTAGAAGTAGTAAAAGTAGAAAAAGAAAAATAGGAAAGTGATGAAGAAGAAGAACATGAAAAAGAAGAAGAAGAGGAAGAAGAAGAAGGAGAAGAAGAAGAAGAAGAAGAAGAGGAAGAAGAAGAAGAAGAAGAAATAGAGGAAGAAGGAGAAGAAGAAGAATAACAAGAAGAAGAACAACAAGAAGAAGGCGAAGTTGATGATAAAGAAAAAGAAGAAGTGAAGAAGAAGAAGTAGAAGAAGACTAAGAAGAAGAAGAAGACGAAGAAGAAGAAGAAGACGAAGTAGAAGAAGAAGAAGATGAAGAAGAAGAATAAGAAGAAGAAGAAGAAGAAGATGATGATGATGAACTAAGGGAAGAAGTAAAGGAGGAGGAGGAAGAAGAGGAAGAAGAAGAAGAAGAAGAGGTAGAAGATGAAGAAGAGGTAGACGAGGAAGAAGTAGAGATGAAGTAGAAGAAGATGAAGAGGAGGAAGAAGAAGAAGAATAGGAAGAAGTAGTAGAAGAAGAAGAAGAAGAAGATGATGAAGAGGAAGTAGAAGAAGACGAAGAAGAAGAAGAAGAAGAAGGAGACAAAGAACAAGACAAAGAAGAAGAAAAAGAAGAAAAAGAATAAGAAGAAGAAGAAGAAAAACAAGAAGAAGAAGGAGAAGAAGAAGAAGTAGGAGAACGAGAAAAAGGTGAAGAGGAAGAAGGAGAAGAGGAAGAGGAAGAAGAAGAAGAAGAGGAAGAAAAAGAAGAATAAGAATAAGAAGAAGAAGGAGGAGACGAAGAAGAAGAATTGGAAGAATAAGAAGAGGAGGAAGAAGAAGAAAAAGAAGAGCAAAATTAACAATGGGAGGAAGTAGGAGAAGAAGAAGAAGGAGAGGATGATGAAAAAGAAGAAGAAGCAGACGAAGAAGAAGAAAAACAAGAAGAAGAAGGAGAAGGAGAGGAAGAAGGAGAAGAATAAAAAGCAGAGGAAAAACATGATGAAGAAGAAGAAGAAGACGACGAATAAGAAGAATAAGAAGAAGATGAAGAAGAAGAAGATGATGAAGAAGAAGAAGATGAAGAACAAGAAGAAGAACAAAAAGGAAAAGAAGGTGGAGGAGGAGGAGAAGAAGAAGAAGAAGGAGAAGGTCAAGAAGGAAAAGAAGAAGAAGAAGAGGAAGAAGATAAGGACGAAGAAGAAGAAGAAGAAGAAGAAGAAGAAGGAGTAGAAGAAGAAGAAGAAGACAAAGAAGAAGTTGAAGAATAAGAAGACGAGACGAAGAAGAAGAAGAAGAAGAAGAAGAAGAATAAGAAGAAGAAGAAGAAGAGGAAGAAGAATAAGAGGGGGAAGAAGAAGAAGAAGAAGAAGAAGAAGAAGAACAAGAACAAGAAGAAGAAGAGAAAAGCAAAAGACAAAGAAGAAGAGGAAGAAGAAGAGTACAATAAAGAAGAAGATGATAAGGAAAGAGATACAGAAGAAGAAAAACTAGGAAAAAAAGAGGAAGAAGAAGAAGAAGAAGTTGCAGAAGAAGAGGAAGAAGAAGAAGAGACGAAGAAGAAGAAGACGAAGAAGTGGAAGAAGAAGAAGACGAAGATATAAGTAGAAGAAGAAGAAGTAGAAGAAGAAGAAGAAGAAGAAGAAGAAGAAGAAGAAGAAGAAAATGAAAATTAAGAAGAAGAAGAAGAAGAAGAAGAAGAAGATGGAAAAGAAAAAGAAGGAAAAGAAGGAGAAGAGGAAGAAGAAGAGCAAGAAGATGAAATAGAAGAAGATAAAAAAAAAGAAGAAGGTAAAAAATGCAAAGAAGATTCGAAGTGGAAAAGAAGAAGAGGGTGAAGAAGAAGAAGAAGAACAAGAAGAATAGGATATAGAAGAAGAAGAAGAAGAAGAGGAAGAAGAAGAAAAAGAAGAAGAAGAAGCAAAAGAAAAAAGAAGTAGAAAAAGAAAAAGAAGAAAGAGAAGAACGAGAAGAAGAATAAGAAAGAAAAGAAGAAGAAGAAGAAGAAGAAGAAGAATGAGAAGAAGATGAAAAGATGAACAAGAAGATGGGGAAGAAGAAGATGACGATGAAGAAGAAGTGGAAGAAGAAGAAGAAGAAGAAGAAGAACTAAAGGAAGAAGAAGAAGAAGACAAAGAAGAAGAAGAAGAAGAAGAACAAGAAGAAGAAGAAGAAGAACGAGAAGAAGAAGAAGAAGAATTAGAAGAAGAAGAATTAGAAGAAGAAGAAGAGGAAGAAGGACGAGAAGAAGAAGAGGAAGAAGAAGGAGAAGAGGAAGAAAAAGATGAAGAAGAAGGAGAAGAAGAGGAAGGAAAAGAAGAAGGAGAGTAGAAAAAGAAAGACAAGAAGAAAAAGGATGAAGAACAAGAAGAATACGAAGAAGAAGAAAAAGATGAAGAAGAAGAAGAAGAAGAAGATGAACATGAAGAAGAAGAAGAAGAAGAAGAAAGAGAAGATGGAAAAGGAGGAGGAGGAGAAGAAGAAGAAGAAGAAGAAGAAGGCTAAGAAGACGAAGAAGACGAAGAAGTCGAAGAAGAAGAGGAAGAAGTTGTAGTAAAAGAAGAGGAAGAAGAAGAAGAAGAAACAGAAGAGGAAGGCAAAGAAGAAGAGGAAGAAGAAGATGAAGAAGTCGAAGAAGTTGAAGAAGATGAAGAAGAAGAAGGAGAAGAAGAAGATGATGATCATTATTAAGAAGAAGATGAAGATGAGGAAGATGAAGTTGAACATGAGGAAGAAGAAGAAGAGCAAGAAAAAGAAGAAGTGGAAAAAGAAGAAGATGATGAAAAAGTAGAGGAAGAAGGTGAAGAAGAAGATGAAGTTGAAGATGAGGAAGAAGAAGAAGAGCAAGAAAAAGAAGAAGTGGAAGAAGAAGAAGATGATGAAAAAGTAGAGGAAGAAGGTGAAGAAGAAGAAAAAAAAAAGAAGAAGATGAAAAAGAAGTAAAAGAAGAAGAAGAAGAAATAGAAGAACAAGAACAAGAACAATAGGAAAAAGAAGAAGAAGAAGAAGAAGAAGAATAAGAAGACGTAGAAGAAGTAGAAAGAGAAGAAGAAGAAGAAAAAGAAGAAGAAGAAAAAGTAGTAGAGGAAAAAAGAAGCAGAAGAAGAAATAGATGAAAGAGAAGAAGAAGAAGAAGAATAAGAAAAAAAAGAAAAAGAAAAAGAAGAAGAAGAATAAGAAGAAGATGACGAAGAAGAAGAAGAAGAAGAAGAAAAATAAGAAGAAGAATAGGAAGAAAAAGGAAGAGGAAGAGAAAGAGAAAGAAGAAGAAGAAGAAGAAGAAGAAGAAGAGAACAAAGAAGTAGAAGAAGAAGAAGAACGTGAAGAAGAAGAAGACGATGAAGAAGAAGACTTAGAAGAAGACGAAGAAGAAGAAGAAGAAAAAGAAGAAGAGGAAGAAGAAGGAGAAGAGGAAGAAAAGAAGAAGAAGAAGAAGAAGAAGAAGAAGAAGACTAAGAAGACGGAGAAGTCGAAGAAGAAGAGGAAGAAGTTGCAGTAAAAGATGAAGAAGAAGAAAAAGAAGTGGAAGACAAAGAAGAAGAGGAAGAAGAAGATGAAGAAGTCGAAGAAGTTGAAGAAGATGAAGAAGAAGAAAGAGAAGAAGAAGATGATGATCATGATGAAGAAGAAGATGAAGACGAAGAAGATGAAGAAGAAGATGAGGAAGAAGAAGAGGAGCATGAAAAAGAAGAAGTGGAAGAAGAAGAAGAAGATGAAAAAGTAAAGGAAGAAGGTGAAGAAGATGAAGAAGAAAAAAAGAAGATGAAAAAGAAATAAAAGAAGAAGAAGAAGAAATAGAAGAACAAGAACAAGAACAAGAACAATAGGGAACAGCAGAAGAAGAAGAAGAAGAAGAAGAAGAATAAGAATAAGAAGACTTAGAAGAAGTAGAAAGAGAAGAAGAAGAAGAAGAAGAAGAAGAAGGAGAAGAAAAAGAAGAAGTAGTAGAGGAAAAAAGAAGCAGAAGAAGAAAAAGATGAAAGAGAAGAAGAAGAAGAAGAAGAATATTAAGAAGATGAAAGGAAGAAGAAGAAGACGAGGAAGAAGAAAAGAAGAAGAAGAAGAGGAAGAAAAAGGAAGTGGAAGAGGAAGAGGAAGAGGAAGAAGAAGAAGAAGAAGAAGACAAAGAAGAAGAAGAAGAAGAAGAAGAAGAAGAAGAGAACAAAGAAGAAGAAGAAGAACGTGAAGAAGAAGAAGACAACGAAGAAGAAAAATTAAAAGAAGAAGAAGAAGAAGAAGAAGAAGAAGAAGAAGAAGAAGAAAAAGAAGAAGAGGAAGAAGGAGAAGAGGAAGAAAAGAAGAAGAAGAGGAAGAAGAAGAACAAAATGTAGAAGAAAATGAAGAAGGACAATAGAAAAAGAAAGAGAAGAGGAAAAAGACGAAGAACAAGTAGAAGAGGAAGAAGAAGAAGAAGAAGAAGAGGAAAAAGAAGAAGATGATGAAGAAGAAGCAGAAGAAGAAGAAAAAGACGACAAAGAAAAAGAAAAAGAAGAAGGAGAAGAAGAAGAAGAAGAAGAAGAAGAAAAAAGAAGATGAAAATTAAGAAAAACATGAAGAAGATAGAGAAGATGTAAAGGGAGAAGAAGAAGACTAAGAAGATGAAGAAGTCGAAGAAGAAGAGGAAGAAGTTGTTGTAGAAGAGGAAGAAGAAGAGGAAGGCAAAGAAGAAGAGGAAGAAGAGGATGAAGAAGTCGAAGAAGTTGATGAAGAAGAAGAAGAAGAAGAAGAAGAAGAAGAGGAAGAAGAAGAAGAGCAGGAACAAGAAGAAGAGGAGGAAGAAGAAGAAGATGAAGAAGAAGAAGAAGGTGAAGAAGAAGAAGAAAAAGAAAAGAAGATGAAAAAGAAGTAAAAGATGAAGAAAAAGAAATAGAAAAAGAAGAAGAAAATGAAGAAGAATGAGAAGGAAAAGATGTAGTTGAAGAAGAAGAAGATGTTGAAGAAGAAGAAGATGTTGAAGAAGGAGAAGAAGAAGAAGAAAAAGAAAATGGAGATAAGAAGAAGAAGAGAAAGAAAAAAGCGAGAAAGAAGAAGAAAAAGAAAAGAAACACAAAGAAGAAGAAGAGGAAGAAGACGATGAAGAAATAGTAGGAGAAGAATAAGAAGTAAAAGAGGAAGAAGAAGAAAAAGAAGAAGAAGAAGAAGCAATGAAGAAGAAGAAGAGGAAGATGAAGAAGTGGAAGAAGAAGAAGAGGAAGAAGATGCAAAAGATGATGAAGAAGAAGTAAAAGTTGTACAAGAGGAAGAAGAGGACGAAATAGAAGAAGAAGAAGAAGAAAAAGAAGAAGAGGAGGAAGGAGAAGAAAAAGATGAAGAAGCAGAGACGAAGAAGAAGAAGGCAAAGAAGTGGATGAAGATGGAGTGGAAGAAGAAGAAGAAGAGGATGAACAAGAAGCAGAAGAAGAAGAAAAAGATAAACAACAAGAACGAGAAGACGAAGATGAAGAAGAAGAAGAAGAAGAGGAAGAAGAAGATGATGATGATGAAGAGGAAGAAGAAGAAGAAGAAAAAGAATAAGAAGATGAAGAAGAAGAAGATTTAGAAGATGATGATGATGAAGAAGAAGAAGAAGAAGAGGAAGAAGAAGATGAAGAAGAAGAAGAAGAAGAAGAAGAAGAAAAAAGTAAGAACAGCAAAAGAAGAAGAAGAAGAAGAAGAAGAAGACTAACAAGAAGAAGAAGAAGAAGAAGTAGACGAAGAAAAAGAAGAGGAAGAAGAAGAAGAAGTAGATGAAGAAGAAGAAGATGAAGAAGCAGAAGAAGATGATGATGATGATGATAATGAAGAAGAAGAACAAGTAGAAGAAGAAGAATAAGAATTCAAAGAAGAAGAAGAAAAAAAAGAAGAGAAGAAGAAGAAGAAGAAGAAGAAGAAGCAGAAGAAGAAAATCAAGAAGAAAACGAAGAAGAACAAGGCGAAGAAGAAGAACAAGGTGTGGGAGGAGTAGAAGAAGAAAAGAAAGAAGAAGAATGAGAAGAAGAAAGAGATGACAAAGAAGAAAAAGAAGAAAAGGAAGAAAGAGAAGAACAAGAAGAAGAATAAGAAGAAGGAGAAGAAGAAATGGAAGTTTAAGAAGAAGAATAAGAAGAAGACAAAGAAGATGAAGAAAACAAAGAACTAGATAAAGAGGAAGGAGAAGAAGAGGAAGAAGAAGAAGAAGAAGAAGGAGAAAAAGAAGAAGATAAACAAAAAGAAGAAGAAGATGACGTTGAAGAAGAAGACAAAGAAGAAGAAGAAGAATAAGAAGAAGAAGAGTAAGAAGAACAAGAAAAAGAAGAAGAGACGAAGAAGAAGAAGAAGAGACGAAGAAGAAGAAGACGAAGAAGTGGAAGAAGAAGAAGACGAAGATATAAGTAGAAGAAGAAGTAGAAGAAGAAGAAGAAGAAGAAGGAGAAGAAGAAGAAGAAAATGAAAATGAAGATGAAGAAGAAGAAGAAGAAGATGGAAAAGAAAAAGGAGGAAAAGAAGGAGAAGAGGAAGAAGAAGAGCAAGAAGATGAAATAGAAGAAGATAAAAAAAAAGAAGAAGGTAAAAAATGCAAAGAAGATTCGAAGTGGAAAAGAAGAAGAGGGTGAAGAAGAAGAAGAAGAAGAATAAGAAGAATAGGATACAGAAGAAGAAGAAGAAGAAGAAGAAGAAGAGGAAGAAGAAGAAAAAGAAGAAGAAGCAAAAGAAAAAAGAAGTAGAAGAAGAAAAAGAAGAAAGAGAAGAACGAGAAGAAGAATAAGAATGAAAAGAAGAAGAAGAAGAAGAAGAAGAATGAGAAGAAGATGAAAAGATGAACAAGAAGATGGGGAAGAAGAAGATGACGATGAAGAAGAAGTGGAAGAAGAAGAAGAAGAAGAAGAAGAACTAAAGGAAGAAGAAGAAGAAGACAAAGAAGAAGAAGAAGAAGAAGAACGAGAAGAAGAAGAAGAAGAACGAGAAGAAGAAGAAGAAGAATTAGAAGAAGAAGAAGAGGAAGAAGGACGAGAAGAAGAAGAGGAAGAAGAAGGAGAAGAGGAAGAAAAAGATGAAGAAGAAGGAGAAGAAGAGGAAGGAAAAGAAGAAGGAGAGTAGAAAAAGAAAGACAAGAAGAAAAAGGATGAAGAACAAGAAGAATACGAAGAAGTAGAAAAAGATGAAGAAGAAGAAGAAGAAGAAGATGAACATGAAGAAGAAGAAGAAGAAGAAAGAGAAGATGGAAAAGGAGGAGGAGGAGAAGAAGAAGAAGAAGAAGAAGAAGAAGAAGGCTAAGAAGACGAAGAAGACGAAGAAGTCGAAGAAGAAGAGGAAGAAGTTGTAGTAAAAGAAGAGGAAGAAGAAGAAGAAGAAACAGAAGAGGAAGGCAAAGAAGAAGAGGAAGAAGAAGATGAAGAAGTCGAAGAAGTTGAAGAAGTTGAAGAAGAAGAAGGAGAAGAAGAAGATGATGATCATTATTAAGAAGAAGATGAAGACGAGGAAGATGAAGTTGAACATGAGGAAGAAGAAGAAGAGCAAGAAAAAGAAGAAGTGGAAAAAGAAGAAGATGATGAAAAAGTAGAGGAAGAAGGTGAAGAAGAAGATGATGATCATTATTAAGAAGAAGATGAAGACGATGAAGATGAAGTTGAAGATAAGGAAGAAGAAGAAGAAGAAGAAATAGAAGAACAAGAACAAGAACAATAGGAAAAAGAAGAAGAAGAAGAAGAAGAAGAATAAGAAGACGTAGAAGAAGTAGAAAGAGAAGAAGAAGAAGAAAAAGAAGAAGAAGAAAAAGAACAAGGAGAAGAAAAAGTAGTAGAGGAAAAAAGAAGCAGAAGAAGAAATAGATGAAAGAGAAGAAGAAGAAGAAGAATAAGAAAAAAAAGAAAAAGAAAAAGAAGAAGAAGAATAAGAAGAAGATGACGAAGAAGAAGAAGAAGAAGAAGAAGAATAAGAAGAAGAATAGGAAGAAAAAGGAAGAGGAAGAGAAAGAGAAAGAAGAAGAAGAAGAAGAAGAAGAAGAAGAAGAAGAAGAGAACAAAGAAGAAGAAGAAGAAGAAGAACGTGAAGAAGAAGATGACTTAGAAGAAGACGAAGAAGAAGAAGAAGAAAAAGAAGAAGACGAAGAAGAAGGAGAAGAGGAAGAAAAGAAGAAGAAGAAGAAGAAGAAGAAGAAGAAGAAGAAGACTAAGAAGACGGAGAAGTCGAAGAAGAAGAGGAAGAAGTTTTAGTAAAAGATGAAGAAGAAGAAAAAGAAGTGGAAGGCAAAGAAGAAGAGGAAGAAGAAGATGAAGAAGTCGAAGAAGTTGAAGAAGATGAAGAAGAAGAAGGAGAAGAAGAAGATGATGATCATGATGAAGAAGAAGATGAAGACGAAGAAGATGAAGAAGAAGATGAGGAAGAAGAAGAGGAGCAAGAAAAAGAAGAAGTGGAAGAAGAAGAAGAAGATGAAAAAGTAAAGGAAGAAGGTGAAGAAGATGAAGAAGAAAAAAAGAAGAAGATGAAAAAGAAATAAAAGAAGAAGAAGAAGAAATAAAAGAACAAGAACAAGAACAATAGGGAACAGCAGAAGAAGAAGAAGAAGAAGAAGAAGAATAAGAATAAGAAGACTTAGAAGAAGTAGAAAGAGAAGAAGAAGAAAAAGAAGAAGAAGAAGAAGGAGAAGAAAAAGAAGTAGTAGAGGAAAAAAGAAGCAGAAGAAGAAAAAGTTGAAAGAGAAGAAGAAGAAGAAGAAGAATATTGAGAAGATGAAAGGAAGAAGAAGAAGATGAGGAAGAAGAAGAAGAAGAAGAAGAAGAGGAAGAAAGAGGAAGAGGAAGAGCAAGAGGAAGAGGAAGAGGAAGAAGAAGAAGAAGAAGAAGACAAAGAAGAAGAAGAAGAAGAAGAATATTGAGAAGATGAAAGGAAGAAGAAGAAGATGAGGAAGAAGAAGAAGAAGAAGAAGAAGAGGAAGAAAGAGGAAGAGGAAGAGGAAGAGGAAGAGGAAGAGGAAGAGGAAGAAGAAGAAGAAGAAGAGAATAAAGAAGAAGAAGAAGAAGAAGAACGTGAAGAAGAAGAAGACAACGAAGAAGAAAAATTAGAAGAAGAAGAAGAAGAAGAAGAAGAAGAAGAAAAAGAAAAAGAGGAAGAAGGAGAAGAGGAAGAAAAGAAGAAGAAGAGGAAGAAGAAGAACAAAATGTAGAAGAAAATGAAGAAGGACAGTAGAAAAAGAAAGAGAAGAGGAAAAAGAGGAAGAACAAGTAGAAGAGGAAGAAGAAGAAGCAGAAGAAGATGAAGATGAAAAGGAGAAAGAAGAAGAAGAGGAAAAAGAAGAAGATGATGAAAAAGAAGGAGAAGAAGAAGAAAAAGATGACAAAGAAAAAAAAAAGAAG
>JAIUJO010003024.1:20000-25000 GCA_023846275.1 Vanilla planifolia | reverse complement strand
GAGGAAGAAGAAGAAGAAGAGGAAGAAGATGAAGTAAAAGAAGATGATGAAGAAGAAGAAGAAGAAGAAGAAAAAGAAGAAGAATAAGAGGAAGAAGAAGAAGAAGAAGAAGATGATGATAAAGATGGAGAAGAGGAAGAAGAATACGAGGAGGAGGAGGAGGAAGAAGAAGAAGAAGAGGAGGAAGAAGAAGAAGAAAAAGAAGAGGAAGAAGGAGAAGAATGAGAAGTAGGAGAAGAAGTAGAAGAAGAAGATGGAGAAGAAGAAGAAGAAGATGAAGAAGTAGTAGTAAAAGAAGAAGAAGAAGAACATGAAGTAGAATATGAACAAAAAGAAGAAGAAGAAGATGAAGAAGATGAATGAAGAAGTGATGAAGAAGAAGAAGAAGAAGGAGAAGGTGAAGAAAAAAAATTAAGAAGTAGAAGAAGCTGAATAAGAAGAAGAAGAAGAAGACGACATCAAAGAAGAAGGAGTAGAAGAAGAAGAAGAAGGAGAAGAAAAAGGAGAAGAAGAAGACGAAGAAGAAGAAGATGAAGAAGAAGAAAAGGAAGAAGAAGAAAAGGAAGAAGATGCAGAAGATGAAGAAGAAGAAGAAGAAGAAGAAGAATATTAAGAAGAATAAGAAGAAGATGAAGAAGAAGAAGAAGAAGAAGAAAAAGGAAGCGAAGATGTCTAAGAGGAAAAAGACAAAGACGAAGAAGAAAAAGACGAAGAAGAAAAAGAAGAAGAAGAAGAAGAAGAAGAAGAATAAGTAGAAGAAGAAGTAGAAGAAGAAGAAGATGAAGAAGAAGAAGAAGAACAAGACTAAGAGGAGATAGGTCAAGAAGGTGAAGAAGAAGAAGAGGAAGAAGAAGAAGAAGGCACTGGAGGAGGAGGAGGAGGAGGAAGAAGATTAGGATGTAGAGAATAAGAAGAGGAAGAATTTGAAGTAGCAGTAGTAGAAGAAGAAGAAGATTACGATGAAGAAGAAGAAGAAGACGAAGAAGAAGAAGAAGAAGAAGAAGAAAAAGAGGATAAAGAAGAAGAAGAAGAAGAAAATGAGGATAAAGAAGAAGAAGATGAAGGAGAAGAGGATGAAGAAGATGGAGAAGAAGGGGAAGAAGAAGAAGAAGAAGAAAAAAAGATGAAGATGAGGAGAAGAAGAAGTTGAGTGAGAAGAAGAATAAGAGGAAGAAGCGAAAGAAGAAGAAGAAGAAGAAGAAGATGAAGAAGAAGAAGAAGAAGTGGAAGATGAAGAAGAAGAAGATGGTGAAGAAGAAAAATAAGAAGAAGAAGAAGAAGAAGAAGAAGAAGAAGATGTAGAATTAGAAGAAGAGGAAGAAAAAGAAGTGGAGGAAGAAGAAGATGGGGGAGAAGAAGAAGAAGAAGAAGAAGGAGAAGAAGAAGAAGATAAGGAAGAAGAAGAAGAAGATGAAAAAGAAGAAGGAGAAGAAGTAGACTAAAAAGAAGAAGGTGAAGAAGAATCAGAACAAGAAGAAGAATAACAAGAAGAAGAAGAAGAAGAATAAGAAAAAGAAAAAGAAGAAGAAGAAGAAGAATAACAAGCAGAAGACGAAGAAGAAGAAGAAGGTCAAGAAGGTGAAGAAGAAGAAGAAGAAGGTGGAGGAGGAGGAGGAGGAGGAGGAGAACAAAGAGAGGAAGATGATGAAGAAGAAGAAGAGGAAGAAGATAAGAAGAAGGAGACAAAGAAGAAGAAGAAGAAGAAGACGAAGAAAACGAGATTGAAATGAAGAAGAAGAAGATGAAGGAGACGAAGTAGAAGGAGTGGGAGAAGAAGATGATGATAAAGAAGAAGAAGAAAAAGAAGAAGATGAGGAAGAAGAATAAGATTAAGAAGAAGAAGAAGAAGAAGAAGAAGGAGAAGAAGAAGAAGAAGAGGAAGAAGAAGAAGAAGAAAACTAAGAAGAAGAAGATGATGATGATGATGATTAAGGAGAAGAAGAAGAAGAAAAAGTAGAGGAGGCAGAAGAAGAAGAAAAGTAAGTAGAAGAACAAGAAGAAGAAAAAAATGAAGAATAAGAGAAAGATGAAGCAGAAGAAGAAGAAGTAGAAGAAAAAGAAGAAGAAGAATATGAAGTAGATGAAGAAGAGGAAAAAGATAAAGATGAAGAAGAAGAAGAAGTAGAAGAAGATGAAGTAGAAGAAGAATTAGAGGAAGAAGAAGAGGAAAAACAAAGAGAAGAAGTAGAAGAAGAAGAAGAAGAAGAGGAAAAATAAGATGAAGAAGAAAAAGAAGAAATAGAAGAAGCTGAAGAAGATGCCAAATAAGAGGAAGAAAAAGAAGTAGAACAAGAAGAAGAAGAAGAAGAAGAAGAGAAAGATGAAGAAAAGGAAAAAGAAGAAGAAGAAGAAAAAGACTAAGAAGGGGAAGAAGAAGACAAGGAGGAGGAGGAAGAAGAAGAAGAAGAAGAAAAAGAGGAAGAAGAAGAAAAAGAATGAGAAGAAGGAGAAGAAGTAGAAGAAAAAGGAAGTTATGAAGTTTAAGTGGAAGAAGACAAAGACGAAGAAGAAAAAGATGAATAAGAGGAAGAAGAAGAAGAAGATGATCGTTATGATGAAGAAGAAGAAGGAGGAGAAAAGAATTCAATGAAGTAGAAGTATAAGCATTAGAAGAAGATGAAACAGAAGAAGAAGAAGGTGGTGAAAAAGAAGAAGAAGAAGAAGAAGAAGAAGGAGAAGGAGAATAAGAAGAAAAAGGAGAAGAAGAAGAAGGAGGAGAAGAAGAAAAACAAGAAAAAGAAGAGGAAGAAGAAGAAGGAGAAGAATAAGAAAAAGAAGATGAAGGCGAAGAAGAAGAAGAAGAAGAAGAAGGAGTAGAAGAAGAAGGATAAGAAGAAGAAAAAGAAGAAGAATAAGAAGAAGAATAAGTTGTAGAAAACGAAATAGAAGAAGAAAAAGAAGAAGAAGAAGAAGACAAAGAAGGAGAGGAAGTTGAAGAAAAAGAAGAGGAAGAAGAAGAAGAAGAAGAAGAAGAAGTAAGAGAAGAAAAAGTCGAAGAAGAAGAAGAGGAAGAAGAAGAAGAATAATAAGAAGAAGAAGAAGAATAAGAATAAGAATAAAAAGAAGAAGAAGAAGAAGCAGAAGAAGATGATGATGAAGAAGAAGAAGAATAATAAGTTGAAGAAAGCAAAGACAAAGAAGTGAAAGAAGACGAAGAGGAAGACGAAGAAGGGGAAGAAGAAGATGAAGTAGTTAAAGATGAAGAAGAAGAAGGCGAAGAAGGAGAAGAAGAAGTACAAGAAAAAGATGATGATGAAGAAGAAGAAGAAGAAATAGAATGAAGAAGAAAAAGATGGAAAAGTTGAAAAAGAACGCAAAGAAGAAGAAGAAGTAAAAGAACAAAAAGTAGTAGAAGAAGATGAAGAAGAAAAAGAAGAAGTAGAAGAAGAAGAAGAAGAGGGTGATGATGATGAAGAAGTGAGAAAAGAAGACGAGGGAGAAGAAGATGATGAAGAAGAAGAAGATGAAGAAGAAGAAGAAGATGTCAAAGAAAAACAAAAAGTAGAAGAAGAAGATAATAAATAAGAAGAAAAGAAGAAGAAAGGAAGAAGAACAAGATAAAGAAGAAGAAAATGAATAAGAAGTAGAAGAAGATGATGATGATGAAGAAGTTAAGGAAAAAGAAGAAGAAGAAGAAGAAGAAGGAGAAGAAGGAGAAGAAGAAGAAGATGAAGAAGAAGAAAAGAAAGAAGAATAAGAAGAAGAGTAAGAAGAGGAAAAAGAAGAGGAAGAAAAAGAAGAAGTCAAAGAAGAATTAAAATAATTAGAAGGAGAAGAAGAAAGTGAAGGAGAAGAAGGAGAAGAAGAAGAAGAAGAAGAAGTAAAAGAAGAGGAAGATGTAGAAGAATAAGGAGAAGAACAAGACAAGGAAGAAAAAGAAGACGAAGAAGAAGATGTAGATGAAGAAGAAGAAGAAGAACAAGAGAAAGAATGGGAAGGAGAAGAAGAATAAGAGGAAAAAAAAGAAGAATAAGAAGAAGAAGAAGAAGCAGGAGGAGAAGAAGAAGATGAAAATGAAGAAGAAGAATAGGAAGAAGAAAGAGAAGAAGGAAAAGTTGAAGAACAAGTAGAAGGAAAAGAAGTAGGAGAAGAAGAAGAAGAAGAAGAAGAAGAAAAAGAAGGAGAAGAAGATGATGATGATGATGATGAACAAGTAGTAGAAGTAGAAGAAGGTTAAGAAGAAGAAGATGAAGAAGTAGAAGAAGAAGAAGAAAAAGAAGAAGAAGATGAAGAAGATGACAAAGAAGAAGAAATAGAAGAAGAAGAAGAAGAAGATGAAGAAGTAGAAGAAGAAGAAGACGAAGAAGTAGAAGAAGGAGAAGAAAAAGAAGAAAAAGAAATAGAAGAAGAAGAAGAGGAGGAAGAAGAAGACGAAGAAGCAGAAGAAGAAGATGAGATCATGAAGAAAAAGAAGGAGAAGAAGAAGATGAGATCATAAAGAAGAAGGAGAAGAAGAAGAAGACGAAGAAGAAGTAGAAGAAGAAGAAGAAGAAGAAGAAGAAGGCAAAGAAGAAGAGGAAGGAGCAGAAGAAGAAGAAGAAGAAGTAGAAGAAGAAGAAGAAGAAGAAGAAGAAGTAGAAGTAGAAGAAGAAGAAGAAGAATCAAAACAACAAGACAAAAAAGAAGAAGATGAAGATGAAGGAGACAAAGAAGAAGAAGAAGAAGGAGAAGGAGAAGAACAACTAGAAGGAGAAGAAGAAGATGATGAAGAAGAAGAAGAATAAGAAAAAGAATAGTAAGAAGAAGAAGAAAATGGAGAAGAAGACGAAGATGGGAAAGATGAAGAAGATGATGAAGAAGACGATTAACAAGAAGAGGTTGAAGAGGAACAAGAAGAAGAGGAAGAAGAGGAAGAAGACGAAGAAGAAGACCAAGTAGAAGAAGAAGAAGAAGAAGAAGATGAAGAAGAAGAAGAAAAACAAGAAGAAGAAGAACAAGAAGAAGAAGATGATGATGATGATGATGAAGATGAAGACGAAGAAGTAGAAGAAGATGATGAA
>JAIUJO010003024.1:12500-15000 GCA_023846275.1 Vanilla planifolia | reverse complement strand
TGAAGACAGAGTAGAAGAAGAAGAAAGAGAATTAGAAGAGGAAGAAGAAGAAGGGAAAGAAGAATTTGAAGAAGAAGAAGAAGCAGAAAGACAAGAACAAGAAGAAAAACACGAAAAAGAAGAAGACAAAGAAGTTGTAGAAGAAGAAGAATAAGTAGAACAAGAAGAAGAAGAAGAAGAAGACGAAGAAGAAGAAGAAGAACAAGAAAAACAAGAAGAAGAAGACGAAGTAGAAGAAGACAAAGAAGAATAAGAAGAAGAAGAAGAAGAAAAACCAGAATGAGAAGATGAAGAAGAAGAAGAAGAAGAAGAAGAAGAAGTAGTAGAAGTAGAAGAAGAAGAAGGACAAGAAAAAGAAAAAAGGAGAAGAGGAAACGAAATACGAAGAAGAAGAAGAAGAAAAAGACAAAGAAGAACAATAGGAAGAAGAAGAAAAAGATGAAGAAGAAGAAGAATAAGAAGAAAAAGAAGAAGAAGAGACAAAGAAAAGTGAGATGAAGAAGAGGAAGAAGAAGAAGAGGTAGATGAAGTGGATAAAAAAGAAGAAGGGGAGGAGGAAGAAGAAGAAGAATTAAAAGACAAAGAAGAAGAAGAAAACGAAGAATAAAAAGAAAAAGAAGAAGTAGAAGAAGAAGAAGAAGAAGAAGAAGAAGGAAAAAATGAAGGCGAAGAAGGGGAAGACGAAGCTGAAGGAGAAGAAGTAGAAGAAGATGACGATGATGATGAAGAAGAAGAAGTAGAAGAAGAAGAGGAAGACAAAGAAGGAGAAGGAGGAGGAGAAGAAGAAGGAGAAGGAGAAGAAGAAGAGGAAGAAGAAGCAGAAGAAGAGTAAGAAGAAGAACACGACAATGATAATGATGATAAAGAGGAAGAAGTAGAAGAAGAAGGTGGAGGTAGAGGAGAAGGAGTTGAAGAAGAAGATAAAAAAGAACAAGTAGACGATGAAGATGATGAAGAATAAGAGAAGAAGAACAAGATGATGAAGAGGAAGAAGGCGAATAATAATTAGACTAAGTGGAAGAAGAAGATGACGAAGAAGAGAAATAAGAACAAGTGGATAAAAAAACAAAAAAAATAAGATGAGGAAGAAGAACGAGATGAAGATGAAGAAGAAGAAGAAGAAGAAGATAAAGAAGATGAAGAAGATGAAAAAGAAGAAGAAAACAAAGAAGAAAAGGAAGAACAAGAAGAATAAGAAGCCAACAAACAACAAGAAAAAGAAGATGGAGAAGTGGCTATAGAAGATGAAGAAGAAGATGTCGAAGAAGAAGAAGAGGAAGAAAATGATGAAGAAGAAGAAGAAGACGAAAAAGAAGAAGAAGAAGGAGAAAGAGAAGAAGAAGAAGAAGAAGAAGAAGAAGTAGAATAAGAAGAAGAAGAAAAAGAAGAAGAAGAAGACGGTGAAGAAGAAGAATAAGAAGATGAAAGAGTTGAAGAAGAAAAAAAAGAAGTAGTAGAAAAAGATGATGAAGAAGAATAAGAAGAAGAAGATGGAGAAGAAGAATAAAAGCATAAAAAAGAAGAAAAAGAAGATGATGAAGAAGAAGAAGAAGACAAACAAGAAGAAGAAGTAGAAGTGGAAGACAAGGAAGAAGAAGAATAAGAAGGAGAAGAAAATGAGGATGAAGAAGAAAAAGAAGAAGATGAAGAAGAAGAAGAAAAGAAGAAGAACAGAAGAAGAAGAAGAATAAGAAGGTGAAGAAGAAGAATTACATGAAGAGGATGATAACTAAGAATAATGAGACGAAGAAGAAGGAGATGAAAAAGAAGAAGATGATGATGAAGTAGAAGAAGAAGAAGAAGAAGAAGAAGAAAAAGAAGAAGTAGAAGAAGAAGATGAAGAAGAAGTAGAAGATAGAAGAGGAAGAAGAAGGCAAGGAAGAAGAAGAAGAATGAAAAGAAGACGAATAAGAAGAAGAAGAAGCCAAGGAAGAAGTAGGAGGAGAAGAAGAAGAAGAAGAAAAAGAGGAAGATGATGAAAAACAAGAAGGAGGAGAAGAAAGAGAAGAAGAATATGAAGAAAAAGAAGAAGAAGAAAAAGAAGAAGTCAGAGAATAAGTAGTAGAAGATGATGAAGAAGAAGGAAGAGAAGAAAACAAAGAAGAAGAAGAAAAAGAAGAAGAAGATGGCGAATAAGAAGATGAAGAAGTATTATTAGAAGAAGAAGAAGAACAAGAAGAAGATGCAGAAAGTGAAGACGAAGAAGGAGAAGAAGAAGGAGAAGGAGAAGAAGTAGTAGAAGAAGATGAAGATGATGACGAAGAAGAAGAAGAAGAAGATGAAGAAGTAGAAGAAGTAGAAAAAAAAACAAAAAAATAAAGAAGAAGAAAAAGCATATGAAGAAGAAGAAGAAGAAGGAGACAAACAAGACAAAGAAGAATAAGAAGAGGAAGAAGAAAAAGGAGAAGATGAAGAAGGGAAAGAAGAAGAAGAAGAAGAAGAAGAAGAAGAAGAAGAAGATGAACAAGACGAAAAGGAAGAAGAAGAAGCAAAAGAAGAA
>JAIUJO010003024.1:0-2500 GCA_023846275.1 Vanilla planifolia | reverse complement strand
ATTCACTTCTTTTTCTTCTTCTTCATCTTCTTCTTCTTATTCTTCTCCACCTCCTTCTTCTTCTTCTTCTTCTTCTTCTTCTTCTTCTTCTATGTATTCTAATTCTTCTTTTACTACTTCTTCTTCTTCTTGTTATTCTTCACCGTCTCCTTCTCCTTCTCCTTCTTCTCCTTCTTGTCCTTCTTCTTCTTCTTCTTCCTCTTCTTCTTCTACTTCTTCCTCTTTTCTTCTTCTTCTTCTACTACATCTTCTATCTCTTCTTTGTCTTTTTCCACATCTTCTTCTTTTTCTTCTTCTTCTTCTTCTACTTCATCTCCTTCTTCGTGTTCTTCTTCTTCTTCTTTTTCTTCTTCTTCTACTTCATCTGCTTCTTCTTCTTTATCTTCTCTTCTTCTTCTTCTTCTTCTTCTACTACATTTTCTTCTTGTTCTTCTTCTTCTCCTTTCTCATCAAGTTCTCCTTCATCTTCTTCTTCTTGTTCTTCTTCTTCTTCATCTTGTTCATCTTCTTTTTCTTCTATGTCTTCTTCTTCCTCCTCTTCTTCTTGTTCTTCTTCTTCATCTTCTTCTTCAACTTTTTCTTCTTCTTCTTCTTCTTCTTCTTCTACATCTTCTTCATCTTCATCTTCTTCCTCTTCTTGTTCTTCCTATTCCTCTTCTTCCTCCTCTTCTTCTATTCTTCTTCTACTTTATCTTCTTCTTCTTTGTCTTATCTTCTTCTCCTTCATTTTCATCTTTTCTTCTTCTTCTTCTTTTTCTTCTTATTCTTTTTCTTTTTCTCCTTTTTTTCTTCGTCTTTGTTTTCTTCTTCTTGTTCTTTGCCTTCTTCTTCCTCTTTGTCTTCTTCTTCTTCTTCGTCTTTCTTTTCTTCTTCTTCCTCTTCTTCTACTTCCTCTTCTTCGTCTTCTTCTTCTACTTCTTTCTCTTCTCCTCCTCCTCCTCCTCCTCCTTCTAATTCTTCATCTTCTTCTTCTTCTTCATCTTCTTCTTCACCTTCTTCACCTTTTTAATCTTCTCCTTCTTCTTCTTCTTCTACTTCTTCATCTTCTTCTTCTTCTTCTTCTTCCTCTTCTTTCCAATTCTTCTTCTTCTTATTCTACTTCAACTTCTTCTTCTTCTTCTTCTTCTTCTTCTTCTTCTTCTTTTTCTTCTCCTACTTCTTCTTCTTCGTGTTCTTCTTCTTCTTTTTCTTCTCCTCCTTTTTCTTCTCAGTCTTCTTCTTCTTCTTCTTTGTCTTGTTCTTCTTTTTTTTCCTCTTTTCCTTCTCCTTCTTCTTCTTCTTCTTCTTTTCTTCTTCTTTTTCTTCCTATTATTCTTCTTTTTCTTTTTCTTCATGTTATTCTTCTTCTTTTTCTTCTTCTTCATCTTTTTCTTCTTCTTTTTATTTCATCTTCTTCATCTTCGTCGTCATCTTTTTCTTCGTCTTCTTCTTCTTCTTTACCTCCTACTTCATCGTCTTCTTCATCTTCTTCTTCGTCTCCTTTTTCTTCTTCTTCCACCTCCTCTTCTACATCTTCTTCTTGTTCTTCTTGTTCTTCTTGTTCTTCTTGTTCTTCTTGTTCTTCTGCTTCTTGTTCTACTTCTTCTTCTATTTCTTCTTCTTCTTCTCCTCCTTCTCCTTCTTCTCCTTATTCTTTTTCTTCTTCTTGTACTAATACTTCTTCTTCTTATCCTTCTACTTCTCCTTCTCCTTCTTCTCCTTATTCTTCATCTTCTTCTTCTATTTCTTCTTCTTCCTCTCCTTCTTATTCTTCTTTTTCTTCTTCATCTTCTTCTACTTCTTTTTCATCTTCTTCTTCTTTTTCTTCTTCTTCATCTTCATTTGATTTGCTCGTCTTCTTCTTCTTCTTTGCCTTCTTCTTCTCCTTCTTCGTCTTCTTATAATTTTTCTTTGTCTTCTTCTTCTTATTATTCCCCATTTTCTTCATCTTCTTCTCCTTCTTCTTCTTCTCCATTTTCTTCCTCTCTTTCTTCTTCTTCTCCTCCTCCTCCTCCTTCCCCTTCTTATTTTTCTTCTTTTTTTTCTTTTTCATTGTCTTCTTCTTCTTCTTCTTCCTCTTCTTCTTCTTCCTCTTCTTCTTCTTCGTCTTATTCTTCTTCTTCCTCTTCTTCTTCTTCCTCCTCCTCCTCCTCCATTTCTTCTACCTCTAATTCTTCTTCTTCTTCTTCTTCTTCCTCTTCTTCTTTGTTTATTTCTTCTTCTTCTTATTCACCTTCTTTTTGTTGTTCCTCTTCTTCTTCTTCTTTTTCTTCTTCTTCTTCTTCTTTTTCTTCCTCTTCTTCAACTTCTTCTTCTTCTTCTTCTTCTTCTACTACTTCTTCATTGCCTTTTTCTTCATCTCTTCCTTCTTCTTCATCTTCATCTTCTTCTTTTTCATCCTCTTCTTGTTCTTCTTGTTCTTCTTGTTCTTGACCTCCTTCTTCTTCATCTTGTTCTCCTACTCGTTCTTCCTCTCCTTCTTAACCTTCTTCTTCTTCTCCTCCATCTTCTTCTCCTTCTT
>JAIUJO010001724.1:45000-47500 GCA_023846275.1 Vanilla planifolia | reverse complement strand
AAGAAGAAAAGGAAGAAGAAAAATAAGAAGAGAAGGAGAAGAAAGAAGAAGAAGAAGAAGAATAAGGTAAAGAAGAAGAAAAAGAAGAAGAAGAAGAAGATGTAAAGGAAGAAGATGAACAATAAGAAGAAGGCAAAGAAGATGATGAAGAAGAAGAAGAAGATGAATCAGAAGAAGTGGAAGGGGAAGAAACAAACGAAGGAGAAGAAGAAGAAGATAGATAAGAAGAAGAAGTGGAAGACGAAAAAGAAGTAGAAGAAGAAGAAGGTAGAGTAGGAGGGGAAGAAGAAGATGAAGATGATGATTATGGAGATAAAGAAGAAGGTGAAGAAGAAGAAGAAGAAGAAAAAAAAGAAGAAAAGAAGTAGAGGAAGAAGAAGAAGAAGAAGTAGAAGAAGAAGAATAAGAACAAGAAGGAGAAAAAGAAGAAGAAGAAAAACTCGAAGAAGAAGAACAATATTTAGAAGGCAAAGAAGAAAAAAGGAAGGAAAAGATGAAAAAGAAGAAGGAGAAGAAGAAGGAGAAGAAGAAGAAGAAGAAGAAGAACTAGAAGAAGAAGGAGAAGAAGAACTGAAAAAAAAAGAAAGAAGAAGAAGAAGATAAAGAACTAAAAGAAGAAGGAGAAGAAGAACTAAAAAAAAGAAAGAAAGAAAGAAGAAGAAGAAGAAGAAGAAGAAGGAGAAGTAAAAGGAGGAAGAGGAGGAGGAGGAGGAGGAGAAGAAGAAGAAGAGGAAGAGGAAGATGAAAAAGAGAAGGAAGAAGAAGATGAAGAAGGAGAAAAAGGAGGAGGAGGAGAAGAAGAAGAAGATGATGAAGAAGTCAAACAAGGAGAATGAGAAGAAGAAGAAGAAGAAGAAGAAGAAGAAGAAGAAAGAAGAAGAGAAAGATGAAGAGGAAGAAGACTGAGAAGAAGAAGTAGAAGCAGAAGAAAAATAAGTAAAAGAAGAAGAAGAAGAAGAAGAAGAAGAAGAAGACAAAGATGAAGAAGATGAAGAGAAAGAGGAAGAAGAAAGAGAAGAAGAAGAAGAAGGAGAAGAATAAGAAAAAGAAGCAGAAGAAGAGGAAGAAGACGAAAAGATGAAGAAGAAGAAGAAGAAAAAGAAGAAGAAGAAGAAGTGGAAGAACAACAACAACAACAACAACAAGATGAAGAAGATGAATAAGAAGAATAGGAAAAAGGAGAAGATTGAGAAGAAGAAGAAAAAAAAGGAGAAGAAGAAGAAGAGGAAGAGAAAGAATAAGATGAAGATGATGAAGAAGAAAAGATGTTGAAGTAGAAGAAGAAGAGGAAGAAGAAGAAGAAGGAGAATAATGATAATAATAATAATAATAATAATAACAATAAGACGAACATGGAGAAGAAGAAAAAAAGAAGAAGACATAGAAAAATAAGAAAAAGATGACGAAGAAAATGATGAGGAATTTGATGAAGGAGACGAAGAAGTAGAAGATGAAGAAGAAGAAGTAGAAGTAGAAGGGGAAGAAGACAAAAAAGAAGAAGAAGAACAAGTATAATAATAATAATAATATTATTATTATTATTATTAAAAATAAAAATAGTGATAATAATAAGTGTAAGAAGATGAAAAAAAGAAGTAGAAGAAAAAGAAGAAAAGGAAGAAAAAGAAGAAGATGAAGAAGAAGAAAAAGTAATAGAAGAAGAAGAAGAAGAAAAAGAAGAACAAGGACGAGAAGAAGTGGGGGAAGAACAAGACGGAGAAGAAGAAGGAGAAGAAGAAGAAGAAAAAGGCGGAGAAGCCGTAGAAGAAGAAGACAATAAAGATAAAAAGTAGAAGAAGAACAAAAAAAGAAGGTGAAGAAGTAAAATAAAAAGAATTAGAAGAAGAGTAAGAAGAAGAAGAAGAAGAAGAAGAAGAAGAAGAAGATGAAGAAGAAAAAGAATAAGAATAAGAAGAAGATCAAGAAGAAGGAGACGACAAAGAAGAAGAAAAAGAAGAAGAAGAAGAAGTAGAAGGGGAAGATGAAGAACAAGAAGAAGAAGAAGAAGAAAAGGAAAAAGAAGATGAGGAAGAAAAAATATTAATAATAATAATAATAATAATAATAATAATAATAATAAGTAGAAGAAGAAGAAGAAATGGAAGGAGAAGAAGGAGAATAAGAAGAAAGAGAAGAAGAAGAAGGGAATAAAAAGAAGCAGCAGAAGAAGAGGAAGCTGTAGAAGAAGGAGATGAAGTAAGACAAGAAGAAGGGAATAACAAGTAAAAGAAGTAGTCAAATAAGGAGAAGAAGAGGAAGAAAGTAGAAGAAGAAGAAGAAGAAGAGGTTGAAGAAGAAGAAGAAGAAGGCAAAGAAGAAGAAGCTGAAGAAGTAGATGAAAAAGATGATGATGATTAAGATAAAGAAAAAGAAAAAGAAGAAAACGAAGAAGGGGAAGAAGAAAAGAATGAAGAAGAAGAAGAACAAGAAGAAGAAGAAGAATAACAATGAGCAGAAGTAAAAGGAGAAGAAGAAGAAGAAGAAGAAGAAGATGATGATG
>JAIUJO010001724.1:30000-42500 GCA_023846275.1 Vanilla planifolia | reverse complement strand
AAGAAGAAGAAGAAGAAGAAGAAGACGATGAAGAAGAAGAAGAAAGCGAAGAAGAAGAAGAGGAAGAAGGCGGAGAAGAAAAAAAAGAAAAAAACGAAGAAGAAGAAGGTGAAGAAGAAGAAAGAGAAGAAGAAGAAGTAGAA
The DNA here is from genome assembly GCA_023846275.1 of Vanilla planifolia. Classification (NCBI taxonomy): domain Eukaryota; kingdom Viridiplantae; phylum Streptophyta; class Magnoliopsida; order Asparagales; family Orchidaceae; genus Vanilla; species Vanilla planifolia. The sequence goes on along the minus strand of JAIUJO010001724.1, from coordinate 42,357 downwards.
GAAGACATAAAAGAAGAGGAAGAAGAAGAAGAAGGAGAAGAAGAACAAGATGATGAAGAAGAAGAAGAAATAGAAGAAGTATAAGAAAAAGAGGAAAAAATAGAAATTAGAAGAAGAAGATGATGAAGAAGAAGATGAAAAGATAAAGTCGAAAAAGGAGAAGAGAAAGAAGAGGAGGAAGAAGAAGAGGACGAAGACGAAGAGAAAGAAGAAGTAGGAGAAGAAGAAGAAGAATTAGTAGAAGAAGATCATGAAGAAGTAGAAGAAGAGGAAGAAGGAGATGAAGAAGATGAAGCAGAAGGAGAAGTTGAAGAAGAAGAAGAAGATAAAGAAGATGGAGAAGAAGAAAAAAAAGAAGAATAGGAAAACAAAGAAAAAGAAAAAAAAGAACAAGATGAAGACGAAGAAGAAGAAGAAGAAGACAAAGACAAAGAAGAAGAAGAAAGAGAAGAAGAAGAAAATGAACAAGACAACGAAGAAGAAGAAGAAGAAGATACAGAAGACAATGAAAAAAATTATGATGATAAAGGGGAAGAGAAGGAGGAAGAAGAAGAAGATGATGAAGAGGAAGACGAAGAAGAAGAAGGAGAAGAAGAAGAAGAAGAAGAAGAAGAAGAAAAAGAAGAAGAAGAATAAGAAGAAGGCATAAACAAAGAAGAAGTAGATGATTAAGAAGAATAAGAAGAAGAAGAAAAAGAAAAAGAAAGAGAAGAAAAATACGACTAATAAGAAGAAGAACAGGAACAAGAAGTAGAATAAGAAGAAGATAAAGAAGAAACGATAGAAGAAGAAGAAGAAGAACAATAACAACAACAAAAAGAACAAGAATCAGATGTAGAAGAAAAGAATAAAGAAGTAGTAAAAGAAGAAGAAAAAGTTGAAAAAGTAGTAGTAGAAGGAGGAGAAGAAGCAGAAGAAAGAGAAGAAAAAGAAGAAGTAGAAAAAGAAAAAGTAGTAGTAGAAAATGGTGAAGAAGAAGAAGAAGAAGAAGAAGAAGAAAAAGATGATGACGATGATGAAGTAAAGGAAGAGGAAGGAGAAGAAGAAGAAGAAGAAGATGAAGTAGAAGAAGATGAAGTAGTAGAAGAAGAAGAAGAAAATAAGAAGAAGAAGAAGGAGAAGGAGATGGAGAAGAAAAAGAAGTAGAAGATAAAGAAGTAGAAGAAGAAGAAGACGAAGAACAAGAAGTAGAATAAGAAGGAGGAGGAAGAGGAGGAGGAGAAGAAGAAGAAGAAGAAGAAGAAGAAGATGATGATGATGAAGAAGCAGATGGAGGAGAAGAAGAAGAGGAAGGTTAAGAAGAATAAGACTAAGACGAAGAAGAAGATGTCGAAAAAGAAGAAGAAGAAGAGGAAGATTAAGAAGAAGAAGAGGAAGATTAAGAAGAGTAAGACTAAGACGAAGAAGATGTCGAAAAAGAAGAAGGAGAAGAAGAAGAAGAAGAATAAGAAGAAGAAGAAAAAGAAGAAAATGAAGGAGAAGAAGAAGAAGACAGGGAGAAGAAGAAGAAACAAAAGAAGAAAAAAAGAAAAAGAAGATAAAAAAAGAAAAAGAAGAAGAAGGAGAAGACAAAGAAGAAGAAGAAGAAAAAGAAAAAGAAAAAGAAAAATAAGATGATGACGATAAAGAAAAGGTAGAACGAGAAGAAGAAGATTGAAAAAGAAGAAAAAGATGAAGAAGAAGATTAAGTTGAAGAAGAAGAAGACAAAGAATAATAAGAAGTAGAAGAAGAAGAAGAAGAAGAAAAAGAAGACAAAGAAAAAGAAAAAGAAGAAGACCAAGATGAAGAAGACAAAAAAGAAGAGGTAGAAGAAGGCAAAGAAGAAGAGGAAGAAGACGATGAAGAAGACGATGAAGAAGAAGAAGAAGATCAAGCAGAAGAAGAAAATGACGAAGAAGAAGACAAAGAAGAAGAAGAACAAGACAAAGAAGAAGAAGAAATAAGAAGAAGAAGAAGAAGAAGATGATGATGATGATGAAGTAGGAGAAGAAGAATAAGAAAAATAAGTAGTAGTGGTAGAAGAATGGAAGAAAAAGAAAAAGAAGAAGATGTTGGAGACAAAGAAGATAAAAAAGAAGAAAAAAAGATGAGAAAGAAAAAGAAAAAGAAGCAGCAGAGGAAGAAGAGGAGGAGGAAGAAGAAGAAGAACAAGAAGAGGAAGAAGAAGATGAAATAGAAGAAAAAGGAGAAAAAGAAGCAGGAGGAGAAGAAGAAGATCAAAAACACAAAGAAGGAAAAGAAGAAGCAGAAGGAGAAGAAGAAGAAGAAGAAAAAGAAAAAGAGAAAGGAGGAGAAGAAGAAGAAGTAGAAGAAGAAGAAGAAGTAGAAGAAGAAGAAGAAGACAAAGTCAAAGAAGAAGAAGGAGAAGAAGAAGAAGAAGAGGACAAAGAAAAACATGAAGAAGAAAAGGAAGAAAAAGAAGAAAAAGAAGAAGAAGATGAAGAAAAAAAGAAGTTAAAGTTGAAGAAGAAGAAGAAGTTGGAGAACAATAAGAAGAAGAAGAAAAGAAGAAGAAGAAGAAGAAGAAGAAGCACAAAACGAAGAACAAGAAAAAGAACAGAAATAAGAATAAGAAGAATAAGAAGAAGAAGAAGGAGAAGTCAAGGAAGATGAAGAAGTAGAAGAAGGAGAAGAAGAAGAAGCAGAAGTCGAATTTAAAGAAGAAGAAGAAAAAGAAGAAGACGAAGAAAAAAAAGAAAAAGAAGAAGTAGAAGTAGTAGTAGAAGAAGAAGAAGAAGAAGAAGAAGAAGAAGGAGAAGGAGGAATAATAGACGAAGAAAGAGAAGAAGAAGAAGATGAAGAAGACGAAGAAGAAGAAGAAGAAAAAGAAAATGATGACGATGACGATGATGATGAAGGGGAAGAGGATGAAGAAGAAGAAGAAGAATAATAATAATAATAATAAGTAGAAGACAAAGAAGAAAAAAATGTAGGAGAAGAAGTAGAAGAAGAAGAAGAAGAAGAACAAAAAGAATAAGAGAAAGAAGAAGAAAAAGAAGACTGTCAAGAAAAAGAAGATGAAGACGAAGAAGAACATGATGAAGAAAAGGAAGAAGAAGAAGAGGATGAACAAGAAGAGAAAGAAGAGGGAGAAGAAGTAGATGAAGAAGAAGAAGAAGAAGAAGAAGAAGATGAAGATGCAGAAGAAGAATACGAAGAAGAAGATGAAGAAGAAGAAGACGAAGGAGAAGAAGAAAACAAAAAAGAAGTAGAAGTAGAAAAAAAAGAGACAGAAGAAGTTGAAGGTAAAGAAGAAGACGATAAAGAAGATGAAGAAGAAGAAGAAGACGAAGTTGAGGAAGGCAAAGACGAAGAAGAGGTGGAAGAAAAAGAAGAAGAAGAAGGAGAAGAAGAAGAAGAGGAATAAGAAGAAATATATGAAGAAGTAGAAGAAGAAGAAAAAGAAGAAAAAGAAGAAGAATAAGGAAAAAGAGAAGGAGATGAAGAAGAAGAAGAAGAAGAATAATAAGAAGAAGAAAGAGAAGAAGAAGAAAAAAAGAATAAGAAAGAGAAGAATAAGAATAAGAAGAAGAAGATGAAGAAGAAGAAAAAGAAGAAAAGAAGTAGAAGTAGAAGAAGGAGAAGAAGGCAAAGTAGAAGAAGAACGAGACAAAGAAGAAGAAGAAAATGATGAAGACGAAGAAGGAGATGAAGAAGAAGACAAAGAAGAAAAACAAGAAGTTGAATCAGAAGAAGAAGAAGAAGACGAAGACGAAGAAGATGAAGAAAGAGAAAACGAAGAAGAAGGAGAAGAAACACAAAAGAAGAAGAAGAAGAAGAAGAAGAAGAAGAAGAAGAAGACAAAGAACAAGACAAAGAAGAAGAGAAGAAAAAGAAGAAGAAGAAGAAGAAGACGAAGAAGAAGAGGGTGAAGAAGAAGAAGAAGAATAAATAGAAGAAAGAGAAGAAGGAGAAGATTGAGAAGAGGAAAAAGAAGATGAAGAAGTTGAAGAAGAAGTGGAAGAACAACAACAATAAGAAGAAAAGCAAGAACAAGAAAGAGAAGAAGAAGAATAAGACGAAGATGATGATGAACAAGAAGAGGAAGAAGAAGAAAAAGAACAAAAAGAAGTAGATGAAGAAGAAGACAAAAAAGAAGAAGAATACTAATAATAAGTAGTAGAAGAATAAAAAGTCCTCAAAGAAGTAGAAGAAGAAGAAAAAGGAGAAAAAGGAGGAGAAGAAGAAGAAAAAGAAAAAGAAGAAGAAGAAAAACAAGAAGAAGAAGTGGAAGAAGTTAAAGAAGAAGAAGCAGAAGAAGAAGAAGAAGAAGTTGAAGAAGAAGTAGACTGATGATAAAGATGATGAACAAGAAGAAGAAGAAGAAGAAGACGAAGAAGAAGATGAAGAATAAGAAGAAGAAAAAGAAGAAGACCTGGAAGAAGTAGAAGAAGAAGAAGAAGAAAACAAATCTGAAAAAGAAGAAGAAGAAGAAGAAGAAGAAGAAAAGTTGAAGGAGAAGAAGAAGAAGATGATGAAGAAGAAGAAAAACATAAAGAAGAAGAAGAATAAGAGATTGAAGTAGAAGAAGAAGAAGAAGAAGAAGAAGAAGAAGAAGAAGAAGAAGGAGAAGAAGAAGTAGAAGATGTAGAAGAAGAAGAAAAAGAAGTAGTAAAAGAAGAAGAAGAAGAAGAAGAAGGAGGAGGAGGAGGAGAAGAAGAAAAAGAAGGAGAAGAAGAAGAAGAAGGAGAAGAAGAAGAAGAAGAAGAAGAAGAAGAAGGAGAAGATGAAGAAGAAGGAGAAGAAGAAGAAGAAGAAGGAGAAGAAGAAGAAGAAGGAGAAGAAGAAGAAGAAGAAGAAGAAGAAGAAGTAACAGAAGTTGAAGAAGAAGAAGAAGACCACAAAAAAGAATAAATGGAAGAGGAAGACGATGAAGAAGAAGAAGAAAAAGAAGAAGAAGAAGTAGAAGTAGAGCGAGAAGAAGATGATGATGAAAAAGAAGAAGAAAAAGAAGTAAAAGAAGAAGAAGAAGAAGAAGTAGAAGTAGAGTGAGAAGAAGAAGATAAAGAAAAAGAAGAAAAACAAGTAAAAGAAGAAGAAGAAGAAGAAGAAGAAAAAGAAGAGAAGGAACAGGAGAAGTAGAAGAAAAACGAAAACACAAAGAGAAAAAGAAGAAGAAGAAGTAGAAGGAGGAGAAGGAGAAGAAAAAAAGTAAAAAGAGAAAGAAGAAGAAGAAGAAGAAGAAAAAAAGAAAAAGAAGTAAAAGAAAACAAAGAAGAGGAGGAAGAAGAAGTAAGAGAAGAAGAAGAAGAAGACGAAGTCAAAGACGAAGAAGAAGAAGAAAGAAAAAAATGAAGATGAAAAAGAAGAAGAAGAGGATGAAAAAGAAGAAGTAGACGAAAAAGAAGAAGAAGAAGAAGAAGACAAAGTCAAAGAAGTTGAAGATGAAGAAGAAAAAGAATAAGTCAAAGAAAAAGAAGAAGAAGAAGAAAAAAAGGAAGAAGATGAAGAAAAAGAAGAAGAATAAGGAGGAGAAGAAGAAGAAGAAGAAGAAGAAGAAGAAGAAGAAGGAGAAGTAGGAGGAGGAAAAGAAGAAGAAGAAGAAGATGACGATTATGAAGAGTAAAAGAAAGAAGAAGAAGAAGAAGAAGAAAAAGACGTAGAAGAAGAAGAAGACTTAGAAGAAGAAGAAGAAGAAGAAGAAGAAGAACATGGATATGAAGTCTGTGAAGAAATAGAAGATGAATGAAGAAGAACATGAAGAAAAGGAAGAAGAAAAAGAGGAAGTTGATGGAGAAGAAGCAGATGAAGAAAAATAAGAAGAAGAAGAAGAAGAAGACAAAGATAGAGAACAAGATGAAGAAGTAGAAGAAGAAGGATAGGAAAACAAAGAAGTAGATAAGTAAAAGAAGAGCAAGAAGAAGATGAAGGCAAAGAAGAAGACGATAAAGAGGATGAAGATGAAGAAGAAGAAGAAATTGAGGAAGACAAAGACGAAGAAGAAGTAGAAGAAACAGAAGAAGAAGAAGAATAAGAAGAAGTATAGGAAGATGTACAAGAAGAAGAAAAAGAAGAAAAGAAGAAGAATAAGGAAAAGGTGAAGGTCAAGAAGAAGAAGAAAAAGAAGAAGTAGAAGAGAAACAAGAAGAAGACGAAGAAGAAGAAAAAGAAGAAAAGAAGAAGAATAAGGGAAAGGAGAAGGATAAGAAGAAGAAGAAGAAAAATAAGAAGAAGAAGAAGTAGAAGAAGAACAAGAAGAAGAAGAAGAAGAAGAAGAAGAATTAGAAGAAGGAGAAGAAGAAGAAGAAAAAGAAGTATGAGAAAGAGTAGAATAAGAATAAGAAAAAGAAGAAAAAAAGTAGAAGAAGAAGAAGAAGAAGGAGAAGAAGGCGAAGTAGATGAAGGAGATGACAAAGAAGAAGAATAAGATAACGATGAAGAGGAAAAAGATGAAGAAGAAGAAGACAAAGAAGAAAAAGAAGAAGTTGAAGACCAAGAAGATGATGTTGAAGAAAAAGAGGAAGAAAAAGGAGGAGGAGAAGAAGAAGAAGAAGAAGAAGAAGAAGAAGAGTAACAAGAAGAAGAACAAAAAGTAGAAGAAGAACTAGAAGAAGACCAAGAAGAAGAAGAAGAAGAAGAAGAAGAAGAAGAAGAAGACAAAAAAGAAGACAAAAAAGAAGGTGAAGAAGAAGAAGAAGAAGAAAAAGAGGAAAAAGTAGAAGAAGAAGAAGACGAAGAAGGAGAGGGTGAAGAAGATGAAGAAGATGAAGAGAATGACAAAGGAAAATGGGAAGAAGAAGAAGACGAAGAAAATGAAGAAGAAGAAGAAAAAGTCTAAGAAGATGAAGAAGAAGAAGAAGAAGAAGAAGATGAAGAAGAAGAATAAGGAGAAGAAAGAGAAGAAGGAGAAAAAAGAGAAGAAGGAGAAGATTGAGAAGAAGAAAAAGAAGACAAAGAAGTAGAAGAAGAAGAGGAACAACAACAACAATCAAAAGAAAAGGAAGAACAAGAAGGAGAAGAAGAAGATGATGAATAAGAAGGGGAAGAAGAAGAAGAAGACAGAACAAAATGAAGAGGATGAAGAAAAAGACAAATAAGATGAAAAATAACAATTAGCAGTAGAAGAATAAGAAGACTTTGAAGAAGTAGAAAAAGAAGAAGATTTAGATGAAGAAGAAGAGAAAAAGAAGTAGAAGAAGAAGAAAAAGAAGGAGAAGAGCAAGAAGAAGAAGAAGAAGAAGAAGAAGAAGAAGAAAGAACAAGAAAAAGAAGAAAAAAACAAAGAAGAAGAAGAAGTCGAAGAAGAAGAAGAAGAAGAAGAAGAAGAAGAAGGAGAAGAAGGAGAAAAAAACCAAGAAGAAGAAGAAGTGGAAGAAGTAGTATTAGTAGTAATAGTAGTAGAAGAAAAAGAAGAAGAAGAAGAAGAAGAAGAAGAAGTAGACCTAGAAGAAGCAAAACAAGTAGAAGAAGAAGAAAAAGAAGAAGATGCAGAAGAAGAAGAAGAAGAAGAAGAAGAAAATGAAGCAGAAAAAGAAGAAAAAGAAGACGAAGAAGAAGAAGAAAAATAAGAAGAAGAAGAAGAAGAAGTAGAAGTAGAAAAATTAGTAGAAGAAGAAGAGGAAGAAGTTGAAGAAGAAGAAGACCAAGAAGAAGAAGAAATGGCAAAGGAAAAAGAAGTAAAAGAAGAAGAAGAATAAGTAAAAGAAAAAGGAGAATTAGGGGAAGAAGTAGAAGGCAAAGAAGAAGAAGAAGAAGTGGAAGAAGAAGACTAATAAGAAGAAGATGAAGACGAATAAGAAGAAAAAAGGAAGAGGAAGAAGAGGAAGAAGAAGAAGCAGAAGAAGATGACGAAGAAGATGAAGAAGAAGTAGAAGATGAAGACGAAGAAAAAGGGGAAGAAGTAGAAGAAGAAGAAAAACAGGAAGAAGAAGAGGAGAAGAACAAGACAGAGAAGAACAAGAAGGAGAAGAGGAATATGGTGAAGGAGGAGAAGGAGGAGGAGGAGGAGGAGGAGAAGAAGAAGAAGAAGAAGAAGAAGAAGAAGAATAAGAAGAAGAAAAAGTAGAACAAAAAATAGAAGAAGAAGAAGATGAAGCCAAAGAAGAAGTATAAGAGAAAGAAAATGCAAAAAAAGAAAAAGAAGTAGAAGAAGAAGAACAAGAAGAAAACAAAGAAGATCAAGAAGAAGAAGAAGAACCCGAAAAAGAAGAAGACGAAGAAGAAGAAGTAGATGAAGTAGTAGAAGAAGAAGACAACGAAGAAGAAGAAGAAGAAGAAAAAGAAGAAGATGAAGAAGAAAAACAAGAAGATGATGATAAAGAAAAAGAAGAAGAATATGTTGAAGAAGAAAAAGAAGAAGAAGAAGAAGAAGAAGAAGAAGAAAAAGAAGTAGAAGAAGATGTAAAAGAAGAAGGAAAATAAGAAGTAGAAGAGAATGAGGAAGAAGAACAAGAAGATGAAGACAACGAAGAAGAAGAAGAAAACGAAGAAAAAGATGAAGAAGAAGAAGAAGAAGAAGAAGAAAAGGATGAAAGAAAAGGAGAGGAGGAAGAATAAGAAGAAGAAGAAGAAGAAGAGAAAGAATAAGAAGAAAAAGGTGAACAAAGTGAAGAAGGGGAAGAAGAAGAAGAAGAAGAAGAAGAAGAAGAAGTGGAATAAGAACAAGAAGGAGAAGAAGAAAGGGCAGAAGAAGAAAAAGATGAAGAACAAGATAAAGATAAAGAAGAAAAGAGAAAGGCCTTGAAGGAGAGCAAGTAGAAGAAGAAGAAGAAGAAGAAGAAGAGAACATGAAAGGGAAGAAGAAGAAGAAGAAGAGGAAGAAGAAGTAGAACAAGTAGAAGAAGAAGAAGAAGACAAAAAAGAAGAAGACAAACACGAAGAAGAAGAAAACAAGGAAGACGAAGAAGAAGAAGAAAAAGAAAGGGAAGAAGAAGAAAAAGAAGATGAAAAAGAAGAAGAAAGAGAAGAAGAAAAAGAAGATGAAGAAGGAAAAAAAGAAGAAGAATAAGAAGAATAGGAATAAGAAGAAAAAGAAGAAGAAGAAGAAGAGGAAGAAACTATAGAAGAAGAAGAAGAAGAAGAAGAAGAAGAAAAAGAAGAAGAAGATGGTGAAGATGAAGACGGAGAAGAAGAAGAAGAAGAAGAAGAAGAAGAAGAAGAAGAAGAAAAAGAAGAAAAGGAAGAAGAAGATGAAGGAGAAAATGAAGAAGACACATAAGAAGAAGACGAAGAAGGGGAATATGAAGAATTCAAACATGAAGGAGAAGAAGAAGTAATGCAACAAGGCGAAGAAGAAGAAGAAGAGGAGGAGGAGGAAGAAGAAGAATAAGAAGAAAGAGAAGAAGAAGTAGACGGAGAAGATGAAGTTGCAGATGGAGAAGAAGAAGAAGAACAAGAAGTTGAAGAAGAAAAAGAAGATGATGAAAAAGAAGAAAAAGACAAAGAAGAAGAAGAAGAACAAGAGCAAGAATAAGAATTAGAAGAAGAATAAGGAGATGGAGGAGAGGAAGAAGAGGGAGAAGTAGAAGAAGAAGAAGAAGATGATGATGATGATGATGATGCCAAGTAAGAAGATAAAGAAGGACAAGAACAAGAACAAGAACATGAATATGTTGACGAAGAAAAAGAAGAAGAAGAAGATGATGAAGATGTTGAAGAAAGATGAGGAAGAAGAAGAAGAAGAAGAAGAAGAAGAAGATGAGGAAGTGGAAGTTGAAGAAGAGGAAGAAGACAAAGAAGAAGAACAACTAGAGGAAGAAGAAGAAGAATAAGAAGAAGAATAAGAAGAAGAAGAAGATGATGATGATGATGATAATGAGGAAGGCGAAGATGAAGAACTTGAAGAAGAAGAAGAAGAAGAAGAAGAAATGGAGGAAGACGAAGGAGAAGAAGAAGAACAACAAAATGGAGAAGTAAGTGGAGAAATAGAAGAATTAGTAGAAGAAGAAAAGAAGAAGAAAAAGTGAAAGAAAAAGACAAAAAAAAAGAAGATGATGATGAAGAAAAAGAAGAAGTTAAAGAAGAAGAAGAAGTGGAAGAAGGTGTAGAAGAAGAAGAAAAAGATGATGAAGAAGAAGAGACAAAAAAGAAGAAGAAGAAGAAGATGATGATGATGAAGAAAAATAAGAAGAAAATGAAGAAGAAGAAGAAGAAGAAAGAAGAAGTAGATAAAAAAGAACCAGAAGAAGACAAAGAAGATGAAGAATAAGAAGAAGAAGAAGAAGAAGAAGTAGAAGAAAAAGAGAAAAAAGGAGGAGTAGAAGGAGAAAATAGAGGAGGGGAAGAAGAAGAAGAAGAAGAAGAAGAAGAAAAAGAAGAAGATGGTGAAGAAGAAAAGAAAGAATTTGAAGAAGAACAAGAAAAAGAAGGTTGATGTAGAAGAAGGAGAAGAAGAAGAAGAAGAATAAAAAGAAGATGAATTAGAAGAAGAAGAAGAAGAAGAAGAAGAAGAAGAAGTTAAAGAAGAAGAGAAAGAAAAAGAAGAAGAAGAAGAAAAAGAAAGAGATGAAGAAGAATTACAAGATGTAGAAGTTTATGAAGGAGAAGAAAAAGAAGAAGAAGAAGAAGAAGAAGGCAAAGAAGAAGACAAAAAAAAGAAGAATAAGAAGAAGTATAACATGAATAACAATAAAAAAAATAATCAAAAGAAGATGAAGATGGAGAGAAAGAAGAAGAACACGATTAAAAGGAAGAAAAAGTAGTAAAAGAAGAAGGAGAATAAGAAAAAGAAGAAGAATAAGAAGAAGAACAAGACAATGATGAAGAAGAAGAAGAAGCGAAAGAAGAAGAAGAAGAAGAAGAAGAAGAAGAAGAAGAAATAGATGAAGGGGAAGGCAAAATAAAAGAAGATGAAGAAGAAGAGGAAGAAGAAGAAGATGAAGAAAAAGAAGAAGGAGAAGTGGAAGAAAAAGGAGGGGAAGAAGAAGAAGAAGTAGAGCAAGTAGAAGTTGAAGTAGTAGGAGAACAAGAAAATGAAGAAGTCGAAGAAGTAGAAGACAAAGAAGAAGAAGAAGGAGAAGAGGAAGAAGAAAAAGAAGAAGAAGAAGAAGAAGAATAAGTTGGAGAAGAAGAAGAAGAAGAAGAGTAAGATGAAGAAGAAGAAGAAGAAGATGAAGAAGAAGAAGAAGAGGAAGAAGAATAAGACAAAGAAGAAGAGAAAGTAGTAGAAGAAAAAGAAGACAAAGAAGATGAAAAAGGAGAAGAAGAAGAAAAAGAAGAAGACGAAGAAGAAGAATACGAAAAAGAAAAAGAAGAGGGAGAAGACGACGAAGAAAGCGAAGAAGAAGTTGACAAAGAAGCAGAAGAAGAAGTAGAAGAAGAAGAAGAAGAAGACGAAGAAGAAGACGAAGAGGAAGAAGAAGAAGATGAAGTGGAAGAAGGAAAACAAGATGAAGAAGAAGAAGAAGACGATGAAGAAGCAAAATTAGAAGAGGAGGAGGAAGAAGAAGAAGAAGAGGAAGAAGAAGAAAGAAGAAGAAGAAGAAGAAGTAGAAGAATAAGGCAAAGAAGAAGAGAAAGAAGAGGAAAAAGAAGAAGAAGAAGAAGACAAATAAGAAGAAGATGTAGAGGAAGAAGATGAAGAATAACAAGAAGAAGATAAAGAAGATGAAGAAGAAGAAGAAGAAGATGAATCAAAGAAGAAGAAGGGGAAGTAGAAGAAACAAAAGGAGCAGATGAATAAAAAAAAGAAATGGAAGAAGAAGAAGAAGTAGGTGGAGTGGAGTAGGAGAAGAAGAAGAAGGTGAAGATGATAATTATGGTGATGAAGAAGAAGGTGAAGAAGAAGAAGAAGAAAAAAAGAAGAAAAGAAGAAGAGGAAGAAGAAGTAGTAGAAGAAGAAGAATAAGAAGAAGAAGGAGAAGAAGAAAAAGAAGAAAAAGAAAAACTCGAAGAAGAAGAACAATAATTAGAAGGCAAAGAAGAAAAAAGGAAGAAAAAGATAAAAAGAAGAAAAAGATAAAAAGAAGAAGGACAATAAGAAGGAGAAGAAGAAGAAGAAGATGGTGAAGTAAAAGAAGATAAAGAAGAAGAAGGAGAAGAAAAATTGAAAAAAAGAAAGAAGAAGAAGAAAATGAAGAAGAAGAAGAAGAAGGAGAAGAAGTAAAAGGAGGAGGAAGAGGAGGAGGAGGAGGAGGAGGAGAAGAAGAAGAACAGGAAGAGGAAGATGAAAAAGAAAAGGAAGAAGAAGATGAAGAAGAAGGAGAAAAAGGAGGAGGAGGAGGAGGAGGAGAAGAAGAAGAAGAAGAAGAAGAAAAAGAAGAAGAAGAAGAAGAAGATGAAGAGGAAGAAGACTAAGAAGAAGAAGTAGAAGAAGCAAAATAAAATTAAAAGAAGAAGAAGAAGAAGAAGAAGAAGAAGAAGACGAAGAAGAAGTTGAAGACGAAGAAGTAGAGGAAGAAGAAGAAGAAAGAGAAGAA
>JAIUJO010001724.1:15000-25000 GCA_023846275.1 Vanilla planifolia | reverse complement strand
AGAGGAAGAAGATGATGACGAAGAAGAAAAGAAGAAGAAAAATACGAAAAAGATGATGAAGTCGAAGAAGAAGAAGAAGAAGATGAAGAAGATGAAGAAAAACAGAAGAAGAATAATTAGACGAAGAAGAAGTTGTAGTTGTCGTGGTAGAAGAAAAAGAAGAAGAAGTAGAAGAAAGAGAAGAAGAAGGAGATGAAGAAGAAGGGTAAGAAGAAGATAGAGAAGAAGAAGGAGAAGAAGTAGAAGAAGAAGAAGGCCAAAAAGTCGAAGAAGATGAAGACGGATAAGAAGAAGAAGAAGGCAAAGAAGTAGAAGAAGAAGAAAAAGAAGTAGAAGAAGAAGAAGAAGTGGAAGAAGATTAAGAACATGAAGAACAAGATGAAAAAGAAGAATTAGAAGAAAAAGAAGAAGACGAAGAGAAGGGTGAAGAAGAAGAAGAAGAAGGAGAATTAGAAGAAGGAGAAGAAGAAGAATAAAGGAAGATGGGGAAGAAGAAGAAGAAGAAGAAGAAAAAGGAGCAGAAGAAGAAGAAGATGATGAAAAAGAAAAAGAAGAAGAAGAAGAAGACAAAGAAGGATAAGTAAAAGAAGAAATAAGAAGGAAAAGAAGAAGTAGAAGATAAACAAATAGAAGAAGAAGAACTAGAAGAGGAAGTAGAAGAAGAATAAGACGGAGAAGATGTTGAATAAAGAGAAGAAGAAGAAGAAGAAAATGAGGTAGAATTATAATAATAATAATAATAATAAGATTAAGAAAAAGAAGAAGCAAAAGAAGAAGAGGGAGAAGAAGAAGAAGAAGTAGAAGTAAAAAAAGAAGAAGAAAGGAAGAATAATAAGAAGAAGAATTAGAAGAATAAAAACAAAAGAAAAATAATATGAAGAAGAAGAAGAAGATTTAGAAGAAAAATCAGAAGTAGAAAAAGGAGAGGAAGAAAAAGAAGATGATGACGATGTTGATGAAGATGAAGAAGAAGAAGATAGAATAGGAGGAAGAAGAAGAGGAAGAAGAAGTAATGGAAGAAGAAGTTGAAGAAGAAAATGGTGAAGAAGAAGTAGTAAAAGTAGAGAAAAGAGAACAAGGAGAAGAAGAAAAAGAAGAAACAAAAGAAGAGGAAGAAGAAGTAGAACTATAAGAAAAAGAAGAAGAAGAAGAAGAAGAAGAAGAATAAGGAGAAGTAGGAGAAGAAGTAGTCGAAGAAGAAGTAGAAGAAGAAGAAATTAAAGTATAAGAGGTCGACGAAGAAGCAGAAGACAGCAAGGAAGAGGAGCAAGATGAAGAAGAAGATGAAGTTGAAGAAGAAGAAGAAGAAGAATATTTAGAAGAAGACAAAGAAGAAGAAGAAGAAGAAGAAGAAGAAGAAGAAAGAAGAAGAAGAAGAAGATGAAGACGAAGAAGAAGAAGAAGAAGAGGACAAAGAAGAAGAAGAAGAAGAAGAAGAAGAAGAAGGAGAAGAAGAAGAAGAAGGAGAAGGAGAAGGAGAAGAAGAAGGAGAAGGAGAAGAAGAAGAAGGAGAAGAAGAATATGAAGAAGAAGAAGAAGAAGACGAAGAAGAAGAGAAAGGAGTAGATGGAGAAGGAAGAGGACAATGAGAAGAGGGAGAAGAAGAAGCACAGGAAGTAGAACAAAAAGAAGAATGAGAAGAAGAAGACAAAGTAGAAAAAGATGACAAAGAAGAAAAAAAAGAAGCAAAAGTAGAAAAAGATGACAAAGAAGAAGAAGAAGAAGAATATTTAGAAGAAGAAGAAGTATAAGAGAAAGATGGAGAAGAAGAAGAAGAAAAAGAAGAAGAAGAAGAATGCAAAGAAGAAGAAGAAATAGAAGAAGAAGAAGAAGAAGAAGAAGAAGGAGAAGAAGAAGAAGAAGGCGAAGAAGAAGTAGTAGTAAAAGAAAAGGAAGAAAAAGAAAGAGATGACAAGAAGAAGAGGAAGAAGGAGAAGACGACGAAGAAGGAGAAGAAAAAGAAAAATGAGGAGGTGAAGAAGAAGAAGAAGAAGAAGATTAAGAATAAGATGTAGAAAAAAAGAAGAAGAAGATGGAGAAGATGAAGAAGGAGAAGAAAAAAACTAGGCAAAGAAGAAGAGGAGGAAGAAGAACAAGATGATGATCATGATAATGAAGAAGAGGAAGAAGAAGAAGAAGAAGAAGAAGAAGAAGAAGAAAAAGTTGGAGAATAACAAGAAGAAGAAAAAGAAGAAAAAGCAACAGAAGAGGAAAAAGAAGTAGAAGAAGAATGAGAGGAAGAGGAAGAAGAAGAAGAAGAAGAAAAAAAAGAAGAAGAAGAGCAAGAAGAAAAAAAGCAGAAGAAGAAGAAGTGGAAAAAATAGAAGAAAAAGAAGAAGAAGATGATGATGATGAATTACAGGAAGAAGAAGAAGAAGAAGAAGAAGAAAAAGAAGAAGAAGAGCAAGAAGAAAAAAGCAGAAGAAGAAGAAGAAGAAGAAGTGGAAAAAGCAGAAGAAAAAGAAGACAAAGAAGATGATGATGAAGAATTAGAAGAAGAAAAAGAAGTCGATAAAGAAGAAGAAGATGAAGAAAAAAAGAAAAAGGAGAAGAACAAGAAGAAGAAAAAGAAGAAAAAGAAGAAAAACCAGTAGAAGAAGAATGAGAAGAAGAAGAAGAATAAGAAGAATAAGAATAAGAAAAAGAAGAAGAAGAAGTAAATGAAGTAGAAGAAGAAGAAGGAGAAGAAGAAGAGGAAGAGGAAGATATAGAGAAAGTAGAAGACAAAGAAGAGAAAGATGAAGAAGATAACAATGAGGAAGGAGAAGAAAAAGGAGAAGAAGAAGGTGGAGAAGAAGAAGAACAAGATGAAGATGAAGACAAAGATGAAGAAGAAGAAGAAGAAGTAGAATAATAATATAATAATAATAATAATAATAATAATAATAATAATAATAATAATAATAATGATAATAGTAATAAGTAGAAGCAGAAGGAGAAGAAGAAGAAGAAGAAGAGAAAGGGGGAAGACGAAAAAGAAGAGGGAGAGGAAGAAGAAGGGGAAGGAGAAGAAGAAGAAGGGGATGAGAGGAAGTGGAAGAAGAAGAAGGAGAAGAAGAAGAAGAAGAAGAAGAAGAAGAAGAAGTAGAAGTAGAAGTAGAAGAAGACGAAGAAGAAGTAGAAGAAGAAAAAGATGATGAACAAGAAGTATAGGAAGATGAAGAAGAAGATGAAAAAGAAGAATAAGATGAAGAACAAGAAATAGAAGAAGAAGATGAAGAAGATGAAGATGATGAAGAAGAAGACGATGACGATGAGAAGAAGAAGAAGAAGATGATTATGAAGTAGAATTGGAAGAAGAAAATGATGAAGAAAAAGAAGATTAAGAAGAACAAGAATAATAATAATAATAATCATAATAAGAGGAAGAGGAGGAGGAAGAGAAGAAGAACCAGAACATGAAGAAGAAGAAGAAAGAGGAAAGGAGAAGAAGAACAAGAAGAAGATGAACATGAAGAAAAAGAAGAAAGAGGAAAGGAGAAGAAGAAGAAGAAGAAGAAGAAGAAGACGAAGAAGAAGAACAAGAATGACATCCAAAAGAGAAGAAAGAAAAGAAGAAGAAAGTAAGAAGAAGAAGTAGAAGAAGTAGTAGTAGAAGAAGCAGAAGAAGAAGAAGGAGAAGAAGAAGAAGGGGTAGAAGAAGATGGAGAAGGTGAAGAAGGTGATGAAGAAGAAGATAATGACAAAAAAGACGAAGAAGAAGAAGAAGATGTTTAAGAAGAAGAAGCAGAAGAAGAGGAAGAAGATGTTTAAGAAGAAGAAGAGGAGAATAAGAAGGCAAAGAAGCACAAGAACAAGATTAAAAATAAGAATAAGAAGAAGATAATGGAGAAGGTGGCGATGATAAAGGAGAAAGGGAAGATGAAGAAAAATTAGAAGGAGAGGAAGAAAGGGAAGGAGAACAAGGAGAAGGCGAAGTAAAAGAAGAAGGAGAAGAAGAAGAAGAAGGAGAAGAAGAAGAAAAGAAGAAGAAGAGGAAGAAGAAGAATAAGAAGAAGAAAAAGAAAGAACAAGAAAAAGGGAAGGAAGTAGAAGAACAAGAAGAAGAAAGAAAGAGAAGTGGAAGAAGAAGAAGAAGAAGGAGAAGAAGAAGTGTATGAAGAAGAAGATGATGAAAAAGAACAAGAAGAAGAAGACAAAGAAGGAGAAGAAGAGGAAGAAAGAAGAAGACGAAGATGATGAAGAAGAAGAAGAACAAAAAGAAGAAAAGTAATTAGGAGAAGAAGATGAAGGAGTAGAAGGATATAAAAAAGAATAAGAACAAGAAGAAGAAGAAGAGGAAAAAGAGGAAGAAGAAGAGAAGATTAAGAAAAAGAGGAAAGAGAAGAAGCTGAAGTAGAACACGAAGAAGATGAAAAAAAAGAAGAAGAAGAAGAAAAATCAAAGTAAGAATAATGAGAAAAAGGAGAAGAAGAAGAAGAAGAAATAGAGGAAAGAAGAAGAAAAAGAAAATGAAGAAGAGAAGAAGAAGACGATGAAGGAGAAGATGTAGAAAAAAAGAGGAAGAAGAAGAGGAAGGAGATGAAGAAGAAGTAGAAGAAGTCAAAGAAGAGCAAGAAGAAGGAGAGAAAGAAGAACATGAGGAAGAAGAACAAGGAGAAGATGAAGAAAAAGATGAAGAAGCATAAGGAGTTGTAGGAGAAGAAGGAGAAGAAGACAAGAAGGAGAAGAAGAGAAAAAAAAAGTGAAAGAGGAAGAAGAAGAAGAACAAGATGGAGAACAAAAAGAACAACAAGAAGAAGAAGAAGGAGAAGAAGAAAGAGAAGAAGAAGAAGAAGAAGACGAAAAAGAATAAGAAGAAGAAGAAGAAGAAGAAGAAGAAGAAGATTAAGAAGAAGAAGATTAAGAAGAAGAACAAGAAGAAGAGGACAAAGAGGACGAAGATGAAGAAGAAGTAGAAGTAGAAGAAGAAAAAGAAGAAGAAGAAGAAGAAGAAGGAGAAGAATGGGAAGAAGAAGAGGAAAAAGAAGAGGAGGGGAAAAAGGAGAAAAAGAAGAAGAAAAAGAGGACGAACTAGAAGAATTAGACGAAGAAGAAGAAGGAGAAGAAGAAGAAGAAGAAGAAGCAGAAGAATAGACAAAGAAGAAGAAAACATAGAGAAGAAGAAGAAGAAGAAAAGGAAGAAGGAAAGACAAGTAAAAAAAGATGACAGAGAAAAAGAAGAAGAAGAAGAAGAAGAAGATGAACATGAAAAAGAAGAAGAAGAAGAAAGAAGAAGAAGAAAAAGAAGAAGATGGAGAAGAAGACAAAGAAGAAGAAGAAGAAGAAGAAGAGGAATAAGAAGACGAAGAAGAAGAGAAGAGGAAGAAGAAGAAGAAGAAAAAGAACAAGAAGTAGAAAAAGAGGAAGAAAATCAAAAAGAGGAAGAAGTAGAAGAAGGAGAAGAAGAAGAAGAAGAAGAAAAAGAATAAGAGGAAGAAGAAGAACACGAAGAAGTAGTAGAAGTAGTAGAAGAAGTAGAAGAAGATGAAGAAAAAGAAGATGAAGAAGAAGAATATGAAGTAGAAGATGTTGAAAGAAGAAGAAGACGAATAGTGAGAAGAAGACCAGGAAGAATAAAAAGAAGGAGAAGAAGGAGTTGAAGAACAAGATGAAGAAAATGAGGAAGAAGAATATGAAGAAGAAAAGGAGGAAGAAGAAGAAGAAGGAGAAAAAGGCAAAGAAGGAGAAGGTGAAAAAGAAGAAGAAGAAAATGAAGAAGAAGAAGATGATGATGAAGAAGAAGGCGACGAAGAAGAAGAAGATGAAGAAGAATAAAAATAAAGAGGAGAAGAAGCAGAAGGAGAAGAAGAAGAAGATGATTAAGAAGAAGACAAAAAGAAGAAGAAGAAGAATAAGAAGACGAAGAAGATGAAGAAGAAGAACATGGAGTAGAAGAAGAAAAAGAAGAAAAAGGAAAAGAAGAAGAAGAACAACAACAACATGAAGAAGAAGATGATCAAGAAGAAGAAGAAGAAGAAGAAGAAGAAGAAGCGAAAGAAGAAGAAGGAGAAGATGACGAAGAAGAAGAAGAAAAATAAGAAGGTGAAGAAGAAGGCGAAGATGGAGAAGGACAAGATGAATAATAATAAGAAGAAGAAGAGAAGTCGAAGGAGAAGAAAAGAAGAAGAAGA
The DNA here is from genome assembly GCA_023846275.1 of Vanilla planifolia. NCBI lineage: Eukaryota > Viridiplantae > Streptophyta > Magnoliopsida > Asparagales > Orchidaceae > Vanilla > Vanilla planifolia. Next base: position 18,887 of record JAIUJO010001724.1, on the reverse strand, counting down.
AGAAGAGAAGAAGAAGAAGACTGTGAAAAAATAGAAGACGAAGATGATGAAGAACATAAAGAAGAATCGGAAGAAGAAGAAGAGGAAGATGAGGGAGAAGAAGCATAAGAAGAAGAAGAAGAAGAAGAACAAGAACAAGAAGACATAAAAGTATAACAAGAGGACGAAGAAGATGATGAAGAAGGTGATGATGGAGAAGAAGAAGTGGAAGATGAAGAAGAAGAAGTAGAGGTAGAAGGGGAAGAAGAAGATAATGAAGAAGAAGAAGAACAAGTAAATAAGAATAATATTATTATTATTAATAAGAATAAAAATAGTAATAATAATAAATATAAGAAGATGAAAAAGAGGAAGAAGTAGAAGAAAAAGAAGAAGAAGAAGAAGATGATGAAGAAAAAGTAAAATAAGAAGAAGAAGAAGAAGAAGAACAAGGACGCAAAGAAGAAGTGGGGAAGAACAAGACGGAGAAGAAGAAGGAGAAGAAGAAGAAGAAAAAGACGGAGAAGCCGAAGAAGAAGAAGACAATAAAGATGAAAAAGTAGAAGAAGAAGAAAAAAAAGAAGGGTAAGAAATCAAAGAAAATGAATTAGAAGAAGAGTAAAAAGAAGAAGAAGAAGAAGAAGAAAAAGAATAATAATAAGAAGATGAAGAAGGAGACGACAAAGAAGAAAAAAAAGAAGACGAAGAAGAAGTAGAAGTGGACCATGAAGAACAAGAAGGAGAAGAAGAACAAAAAAAAGAAAAAGAGGAAGAAATAATAATAATAATAATAATAAGTAGAAGAAGAAGAAGAAAAGGAAGGACAAGAAGGAGAATTGAAAGAAGGAGAAGAATAAGAAGGGGAATAAAAAGAAGCAAAAGAAGTGGAAGTTGTAGAAGAAGGAGATGAAGTAGGACAAGAAGTAGGGGAATAACAAGTAGAAGAAGAAGAAGACAAAGAAGGAGAAGAAAAGGAAGAAAGTAGAAGAAGAAGAAGAAGTAGAGGTTGAAAAAGAAGAAGAAGAAGGCAAAGAAGAAGAAGATGAAGAAGTTGAAAAAGAATAAGAATAAGAAGTAGAACTAGAAGAAGGCGAAGAAGGAGAAAATGAAGATGTAGATGAAGAAGATGATGACGATTAAGATAAAGAAAAAGAAAAAGAAGAAGATGAAGAAGATGGAGAAGAAGAAAAAAAATGAAGAAGAAGAAGAAGAAGAGGAAGAAGAAGAATAACAATGAGCAGAAGAAAAAGGAGAACAAGAAGAAGAAGTAGAAGAAGAAGAAGATGATGATGATGATGAAGAGGAAGGAGATGAAGAAGAAGAAGATGAAGAAGAAGAAAAAGAAGAAGAAGACGAAGAAGAAGAAGACGATGACGAAGAAGAGGAAGAAGAAGAGGAAGAAGAAGTTGAGGAAGTTGAAGAAGATGAAGAAGAAGAAGAAGAAGAAGAAGAAGAAGAAGAAAAAGAAGAAGAAGAAGAAGCAGAAGAAGAAAAAAAAGTAGAAGAAGATGATGAAGAAGAAAAGCAAGAAGTAGAAAGGAAGAAAATTAAGAAGAAGAAGAATACATTGAAGAATAAGAAGAAGGAGATGAAGAATAAGTAGAAGAAGAGGAGGAAGAAGAAGATGATAAACAAGAAGAAGAGGAAGAAGCAGAGGATGAAGAAGATCAAAAATAATAATAATAATAATAATAATAATATTAATAATAATATTAATAATAATATTAATAATAATAAATAATAGAAGAAGAAGAAATGGTAGTAGTAGTAGTAGTAGAAGAAGAAGAAGGGGAAGAAAAAGGTTGAGAAGAAGAAAAAGCAGAAGAAGAAGAAGAAGAAATAACAGAAAGAGAAGAAGAAGAATACAGAGGATAAGAAAATAAAGACAAAGAAGAAGAAGAAGAAGATGATGAAGAAAAAGAAGGTGAAGAAGAAAATGAAGAAGATGAAGAAGTAGAAGAAGAAGATAAAAACAAAAAAGAAGAAGAAGAAGAAAAAGAAGAAGATGAACACAAAGAAGAAGGGGATGACAAAGAAGAAGAAGAAGAAATGGAAGACAAAGAAGAAGAAGAAGAAGAAGAAGAAGAAGAAGTAAAAGAAGGAGATGTAAAAGGAAGAGGAGGAGGAAAAGAAAAAGAAGAAGAAGAAGAAGAAGTAGAAGAAGAAGAAGAAGAAGAAGAAGAAGAAGAAGAAAAGAAGAAGAAGAAGAACAAGGTGAAGATGGAGAAGAAGAGGAAGTAAGAAGAACAAAAAGAAAAAAAAAGATGAAGATGAAGAAGAAGAATAATAAGAACAAGAAGGAGAAGAAGAATTAGAAGGAGGAGAAGAAGAAGAAGAAGAAGATGAAGAACTAGCAAAAGTAGAATAAGAAGAAGAAGAACAAGAAGGTGAAAAAGAAGAAGAATTAGGAGAAGAGGAAGGGAAAGAAGAAGAAGAAGAAGTAGGAGAAGAAGAAGAAGACGAAGTAGAAGAAGATGAAGAAGAAGAAAATATAGAAGAAGAGGGCGATAAGGATGGAGAAGAAGATGAAAAACAAGTAGGAGAAGAAGAAAAGTAAGAAGAAGAAGTTGGATAAGTGGAAAAAGTGGAAGACTTAGAAGAAGAACAGGAAGATGAGAAAGAAGAGGTAGAATAAGAAAGGGAAGAAGTAGAAGATGTAAAAGGGACGAAGAAGAAGGGAAAGAAGAAGATGAAGAAGAATAAGGTGGAGTAGAAGGGAAAGTAGAAGAAAAAGAAGAATAACAGAAAGAAGAAGAGAAAGAAAAAGAAGAAAAAGAAGAATAAGAAGAAGAAGAAGAAGAAGACGAACAAGAAGAAGAAGAAGAAGATAAAGAAGATGAAGAAGATGCAGAAGAAGAACAAGAAGGAAAAGAGGAGAAGAAACATAAGAAGGAGAAGAAGAAGAAGAAGAAGAAGAAGAAGAAGAGGAAGAAAAAGAACAAGAAGAAAGAGAAGAAGAGCAAGAAGAAAAATGAGAACAAGAAGATGATGGAGGAGGAGAAGAAGAAGAAGAAGGCAAAGGAGAAGAAGAGGAAGATGAGGTTGAAGAAGTGCAGGAAGGAAGAAGAAGAAGATGACGACGACGAAGAAGAAGAAGAAGAAAAAGAAGAAGAAGAAGATGAAGAAGAAGAAGATGAAGAAGTGGAAGAAGAAGAAATGTAAGATGAATGAGAAGAAGACAAGAAGAAATATGAGGACAAGAGGTAGAAGAAGAAGATGAAGAAGAAGAAGAAGACAAAGAAGGAGAAGAAGAGGAAGTAAAAAGAAGAAGAAGAAGAAGCAGAAGAAGAAGAAGGTGGAGATGAAGAAGAAGGTGATGAAGAAGAAGGAGAAGAAGGAGAAGAAGAAGAAGAAGAGAAGAAGGAGAAGGACAAGAAGAAAAAGGAGAATAATAATAATAATAATAATAATAAGATGAAGAAGAAGAAGGACAAGAAAAAGAAGTAGAACGAGAAGATGGAGAAGAAGAAGAAGAAGATGAATGAGAAGAAAAAGAAGAAGATGAAGAAGAAGAAGGAGAAGGACAAGAAGAAGGAGAATAATAATAATAATAATAATAATAATAATAATAATAATAACAATAAGATGATGAAGAAGAAGAAGGATAAGAAAAAGAAGTAGAACGAGAAGATGGAGAAGAAGAAGATGAATGAGAAGAAAAAGAAGAAGATGAAGAAGAAGAAGAAATTGATGCAGAAAAAGAAGAAAAAGAAGATGATGACAAAGAAGAAGAAGAAGAAGAAATAGAAGAAGAAGAAGAAATAGAAGAAGAAGAACAATAATAATAAGAAGAAGAAGAAAAAGAAAAAGATGAAGAAGAACAAGATGAAGATGAAGATGAAGATGAAGAAGCATGAAGTAGAGAAAGATGAAGAAAAGGGAGAAGAAGAAAAGGAAGAAGAAGACGA
>JAIUJO010001724.1:0-10000 GCA_023846275.1 Vanilla planifolia | reverse complement strand
AAAAAACAAGTGAAAGAAGAAGAAGATGATGATGAAGAAGAGGATGAAGAAGAAGAGAAAGGAGAAAAAGAAAAAGAAGAAGATGTAGAAGAAGAAGAAGAGGATGTCAAATACGAAGAAAACGAAGAAGAAGAAGAATAAGAAGCAGAAGATAAGGAAGAACAACAAAAAGAAGAAGGAGAATTGGAAGAGGAAGAAGATGAAGAAGAAGAAGAAGAGGAAGAAGAAGAAGAAGAAGAAGAAGAAGAAGAAGAGGAAGAAGAAGAAGAAGAAGAAGAAGAAGAAGAAGCCAAAGAAGAACAAGTAGAAGAAGAAGAAGACTATGTGGAAGATGAGGTAAGAGAAGAAGAAGAAGGGGAAAAAGAAGAAGGAAAAGAAGAAGAACAAGAAGAAGAACAAAATGATCAAGAACTAGAAGACAAAGAAGAAGAAAATGAAGAAGAAGAAGAAGAAGAATAAGAAGAAGATGAAGTAGAAGAAGAAGATGATGATGATGATCATGAAGAAGAAGAGGAAGCTAAAGAAGAAGTAGAAGAAGAAGAAGAAGAAAAAGAAGAAGTAGAAGAAGAAGACGAAGAAGAAGATGATGATGATATAGAAGGAGATGGAGAAGAAGAAGAGAAAGAAGAAGAAGAAAAAGAAGAAGAAGATGATGACGAAGATAAAGAAGAAGTAGAACTAGAAGAAGAAGAAGACGAAGAAGAAGAAGAAGGCGAAGTTACAGAAGAAGAAGAAGAAGAAGAAGAAGAAAAAGAAAAAGACAGAAGAATAAGGCAAAGAAGAAGAAGAAGAAGGAGAAAAAGAAGGCTAATTTGAGAAAGAAGAAGAAGATGAAGAACTAGTAGAAGAAGAAGAATAATAAGAAGACAAAGATGAGGAAGAAGATAAGAAGAAGAAGAAGAAGAAGATGAACTAGAAGTAGTTGAAGAAGAAGAATAAGAAAAAGAAGAAGAAGAAAAAGAAGAGGAAGAAGATTATGAAGAAGAAGAAGGAGAAGAAGAAGCAGAAGAAGTTGAAGAAGAAAAAGAGGAAGAAGAAAAAGAAGAATTAGAAAAAGGGAGGATAAAGAAGAAGAAGTAGAAGAAAAAGAAGAAAAAGAAGAAGAAGAACGAGAAGAAGTGGGAGGCAGAGGCGAAGGAGAAGAAGATGCAGAGGAAGAAGAAGAAGAAGGAGAAAAGAAGAACATGAAGAAGAAGAAGAAGAAAATGACAGAAAAAGAAGATGTACAAGCAGAAGGAAAAAAACGAAGAAGTAGAAAAAGACAAAGACGAAGAAGAAGAAGACGATGAAGAAAAAAAAGAAGAGGAGGAGAAAGAAAAGAAGAAGAAGAAGATAGAAGAGGAGAAGAATGAGTTGAAATAGAAGAAAGAGAAGGGGAAGAAGTAGAAGAAGAGGAATATGAAGGAGAAGAACAATAAGTAGAGCAAAAATAACAAGAAGAAGAAGAGGAAGAAGAACGAGATGAGGAAAGAGAAGAAGAAGAAGAAGAAGAAGTCGAAGAAGAAGAAGTAGAAGAAGAAGAAGAAGAAGAAGAGGAAGAAAAAGAAGAAGAAGAAGAAGAAGAAGAAGATGACGAAGAAGAAGGAGAAAAAGAAGAAGAAGAAGATTTAGAAGAAGAAGAAGAAGACAAAGAAGAAGAAGAACAACAACAAGAAGAAGATGGAGACAAAGAAGAAGAAGAAAAAGAAGGAAAGAAGAAAAAGCAGAAGAAGAAGAAGAAGAAGAAGAAGAAGAAGAAGAAGAAGAAGAATAAGAAGAAGACGAAGAAGAAGAGGAAGAAGAAGAAGAAGAAAAAAAGACGAAGAAGAAGAAGAAGAAGAAGAAGAAGAAGAACAATGACAAAGAGAAGAAGAAGAAGAGGAAGAAGATGTTGAAGAAGAAGGAGAGGAAGAAGAAGAATTAGGAGTAGAAGGAGAAGAAAGAGAAGGAGAAGAAGAATTAGAAGAAGAAGAAGAAGAAAAAGGAGGATGAGGTAGTGGAGGAGAAGAAGAAGGGGAATAAGAAGATGGAGAAGAAGCAGGAGAAGAAGAAGATGATGATGATGAATAAGACGAAGAAGAAGTGGAAGACAAAGAAGAAGAAGAAGAAGAAAAAGAAGAAGAAGAAGAAGAAGAAGAAGAAGAAGAAGAAGAAGAAGAAGAAGATGAAGAAAAAGAAGAAGAAGGTGAAGACCTAGATGAACAACATGAAAAAGAAGAAAAAGAAGAGAAAGAAAAAGAGTAAGAAAAAAATAAGAAAAATAAGAAAGCAAAGAAGAAGAAAGAGAAGATAAAAAAAAAGAAGAACAAAGAAGAAGAAGAAGAAGAAAAAAAAGAAGACTAAGAAGGAGATGGAGAGGAGGAAGAAGAAGGAGAATAAGAAAGAAAAGAAGTAGAAGAAGAAGAAGCTGAAGAAGAAGATAAAGAAGGGAAAGTAGGGGAAGAATGAAGAAGAAGAAGAAGAATAAGAAGAAGAAGATAAAGAAGGGGAAGTAGGGGAAGTATGAAGAAAAGAAGAAGAAGATGAAGGAGCAAGAAGAGGAAGAAGAAGTAAGGGAATAAAAAGGAGGAGAAGAAGAAGAAGGTGAAGAAAATGAAGAAGAAGTACTAGTAGTAGTAGAAGAAGGAAAAGAAGAAGAATGAGATTAAGAAGATAAGATGAAGAAGAAGAAGCAGTGGAAGAATAAGAATGAGTAGAAGTAGAAGAAGAAGAAGAAGAAGAAGAGGAAGAAGAGGAAGTAGTAGTAGAAGAAGAAGAAGAACAAGAAGAAGAAGACGAAAAAGAAGATAAAGAAGATGAAGATGAAGAAGAAGAAGAAGAATATGATGAAGAAGAAGTAGTTGAAGAAAAAGAAGAATGAGAAGAAGACAAAGAAGAAGGTGAAAAGGTAGGAGAAGAAAAAGAAGAAGAAGAAGATGAACAAGACAGAGATGAAAAAGAAGAAGAAGAAGAAGAAGAAGTAGAAGGAGAAGAAGAAGAAGAACATAAACAAGAAGAGGAAGAAGAAGAAGATGAAGAAAAAAGTAGGTGAAGAAGTAGATGAAGAAGAAGTTGTAGCAGTAGTAGTAGAAGAAGATGAAGAAGAAAAAGGAGAAGTAGGAGGTGAGGAAGGGGAAGAAGAAGAAAGAGGAGAAGTAGTTGAAGAAGAAGACGAAAAAGTCGAAGAAGAAGAAGACGATAAGAAGAAGGAAAAGGTAAAGAACAAGAAGAAGATGAAGAAGGAGAAGAAGAAAAAGGAGAAGTAGAAGAAGAAAAGATGAAGAAGTGAAAGAAAAAGATTAGAAGAAGAAGAAGAAGATGAAGAAGATGAAAAAGAAGAATAAGAAGAAGAAGAAGATGATGATGAAGAAGATGAAGATGATGATGAAGAAGAAGATGACAATGATGAAGAAGAAGAAGAAGAGGAATATGATTAAGAAGAACAAGAAGAAGAATAAGAAGAAAAAGATGAAGAAAAAGATAAAGAAGAAGAAGAAGTAGATGAAAAAGGAAAAAAGAAGAAGAGGAAGAAGGAGAAGAAGTGGAAGAAAGAAGACTAAGAAGAAGAAGAAGATGAAGATGAGGAAAAGGAAGAAAAAGAAAAAGAACAAGAAGAAGAAGAAGAATAAGATAGAGAAGGAGAAGAAGAAGAAGAAGAAGAAGAAGAAGAAGAAGAAGAATAAGGAGAAGAAATAGAGGAAGAAGAAGAAGAGGAAGAAGAAGAAGTAAAGGAAGAATAATGATAAGAAGAAGAATAAGAAGAAGAAAAACGAGAGGAAGAATTAGATGAAGAAGAAGAAGAAATGGAAGTAGAATATGGAGAAGAAGAAGAAGAAGTAGAAGAAGAAGATGATGATGATGATGACGATGAAGAAGATAAGAAGTAAAAGAATAGGAAGAAGAAGAAGAGGAAGAAGAAGAAGAAGAAAATGACGAAGTAGAAGATTATGTTGAAGAAGAAGAAGCAAAAGGAGAAGAAAGAGAAAAACGAGATGAAGAAGATGAAGAAAAGTTGAAAAGGAAGAAGACAAAGAAGAACATGAAGAAGAAGAAGAAGAAGGAGAAGAAAGAGAAGAAGAAGAAGAAGAAGAAGAAGAAGAAGGAGAAAAAGTAGGTGAAGAAGAAGAAGAAGAAGATTTCAAAGAAGAAAAGGAATAAGAAGATGAAGAAGAAGACAGAGAAAGAAGAAAAGATGAAGAAGAAGAAGAAGAAGAAAGGTGAAAAATAAGAAGAAGAAGAAGAAGAAGAAGACGAAGAAGCAGAAGAGAAAGAAGAAGAAGAAGAATAAAAAGAAGAAAGAAAGACAAATAAAAGGAGGATGACAAAGAAGACAAAAAAGATGAAGGGGAAAAAGATGAAGAAGAAGAAGAAAAAGAAGAAGAGAAACATGAAAAAGAAGAAGATGGAGAGAAAGACGAAGGGAAGAAGAAGAAGAAGAAGAAGCAGAGGAAGTAGAAGTAGTAAAAAGGGGAGATGGAGGAGGAAGAGGAGGAGAAGAAAAAGAAGAAGAAGAACAAAAAAAGCAGAAGAAGAAAAAGAAGAAGAAGAAGGGGGAAGAGGAAAAAGAAAATGATGGAGAAGAAGAAAAAGATGAAAAAGATGATGATGTTGGTGAAGAAGACAAAGAAGAAGAAGAAGAAGAAGAAGAAGAAGAAGAAGAAGAAAGAGATGAAGAAGAAGATGAAGAAGAAGAAGAAGATGAAGATGAAGAAGAAGAGAAGAAGAAGAAGAAGAAGAAGAGGAAGAAGTAGAAGAAGAAGAAGAAGAAGAATTAGAAGAAGAAGAAGAAAAAGAAGAAGAAGAATAAGAATAAGAATAAGAAGAAGAAGAAGAAGACAAAGTAGGAAAAGAAGGAGAAGAAGAAGAAAAAGAAGATGAATAAGAAGAAGAAGAAGAAGAAGAAGAAGAAGAAGAATAAGTAGAAGAAGAAGAAGAGTAAGAATGATAAGAAGAACAAGAAGAATCGAAAGAGGATGATGAAGAAAAAGAACTCTTTGTTGAAGAAGAAGACAAAGAAGAAGAAGAAGAAGAAGAAGAGGATGATGAAAAGAAAGAAGGATAAGAAGAAGAAGAAGATGAAGCAGTAGAAAAGAAGAAGAAGAAGAAGAGGAAGAAGATCAAGAAGAAGAAGGAGAAGGAGAAGGAGAAGAAGAAGAAGAAGGAGAAGGAGAAGGAGAAGGAGCAGAAGAAGAAGAAGAAGTAGAAGAAGAAGAAGAAGAAGAAGAAGAAGAAGAAGAAGAATGAAGAAGAAGAAGAAGAAGACGAAGAAGAAGAAGAAGAAGAACACAGAGGAGGAGGAGAAGAAGGAGAAGAAGATAGAAGAAAAAAGAAGTTGATGATGAAGAAGTAGAAAAAGAAGAAGAAGAAGAAGAAGAAGGTGATGATAATGAAAAAGTGCAAGTGAAAGAAGATGAAGAAGAGGATGAAGAAGAAGAGGAAGGAGAAAAAAAAAGAAGAATAAGAAGAAGAAGAAGAAGAAGAAGAACAAGAAGCAGAAGATGAGGAAGAACAATAAGAAGAAGAAGGGGAATAGGAAGAGGATGAAGTTAAAGAAGAAGAAGAAGAGGAGGAAGCAGAAGAAGGAGAAGAAGAAGAAGAAGAAGAAGAAGAAGAAGCAATAGAAGAACATGAAGAAGAAGAAGAAGACCATGAAGAAGAAGAAGTAGGAGAAGAAGAAGAATGGGAAGAAGGAGAAGGAGAAGGAGAAGAAGGAGAAGAAGAAGAAAATGGTCATGAAGAAGAAGACAAAGAAGAAGGAAATGAAGAAGAAGAAAAGGAAGACGAAGAAGAAGAGGAGAAAGAAGAAGATCATGATGAAGAAGAAGAGGAAGCCAAAGGTGAAGAAGAAGAAGAAGAAAAAGAAGTAGAAGAAGAAGACGAAGAAGAAGAAGATGATGATATAGAAGGAGAAGGAGAAGAACAAGAAGAGTAGGAAGAAGAAGCAGGCGAAGATGTTGAAGAAGAAGAAGAAGGAGAAGAAAAAGAAGGTGAAGAAGAAGAAGAAGAAGAAGAAGAAGGAGAAGACAAAGTAGAACAAGAAGAACACAAAGAAGAAGAAGAACAAGACGAAGAAGATGATCACCAAGAATAAGGAGATGAAGCAGACACAGAAGAAAAAGACGAAGAAGAAGAAGAAGAAGAAGAAGAAGAAGGAAAGAATAAGCAGACAAAGAAGAACAAATATAGGGGGAAGAAGATGAAGAAGAAGAAGAAGAAGAAGAAGAAGAAGGAAAGAATAAGCAGAACAAGAAGAAGAAGAAGAAGAAGAAGAAGAAGAAGATGAAGAAGAAGAAGAAGAAGAAGAAGAAGAAGAAGATGAAGTTGAAGAAGAAGAAGAAGAAGAAAGAGAAAAAGGAGAAGAAGGAGAAGAAATATAAAAAGGACAAGAAGAAGCAAAAGAAGAAGAAGAAGAAGGAGAAGAATAAGAAGAGGAAAAAGGATAAGAGGAGGAAGAAGAAGAAGAAGTAGAAGAAGGAGAAGAAGACAAAGAAGAAGAATAGAAAGGCGAAGAAAAAAAAAGAATAAGAAGAAAAAGAAAAAAAATTCACTGAAGAAGAAAAAGAAGAAGAAGGAAAGAAGAAGAAGAGGAAGACGAAGAGAAAGAAGGAGAAGTGGAAAGGGAAGAAGAAGATGAAGAAGTAGAAGAAAAATTGAAGAAAAGGAAGATGTAGAAGAAGAAGAAGAAGAAGAAGAAGAAGAAGAAGATGATGATGATGATGAAGAAGAAGTGGAAGAAGAAAGAGAAAAACAAGAAGAAGGAGAAGAAATATAAATAGAACTTGAAAAAGAAAAAGAAGAATAATAATAATAATAAGGAGGATAAGAGGAAGAAGAAGATGAAGAGAAACAAGAAGAAGAAGAAGAAAAGAAAGAAGAAGAAGAAGAAGAAAAAGACAAAGAAGAAGGAAAAGACGAAGAAGAAAAAGAATAAGAAGAAAAAGAAAAAAAGAATTCACTGAAGAAGAAGAAGATGATGAAGAAGAAGAAAAGAAGAAGAAGAGGAAGGCGAAGAGAAAAAAAGGAGAAGAGGAAGGGGAAGAAGATGTAGAAGAAGAATTAGAAGAATAAGAAGAAGAAGAAGAATGAGAAGAAGAAGAAAAGGAAGTAAGAGGAGGGGAAAAAGGAGAAAAAGAAGACAAAGAAGAAAAAGAAGAAGAAGAAGAGGTTGAAGTGGAAGAATTAGACGAAGGAGAAGAAGGTGGAGAAGAAGAAGAAGATGATGATGATATAGAAGAGCAAGGCAAAGGAAAAGAAGAAAAAGGCAAATAACAGGAAGAAGAAGAAGAACAAGAAGAAGTTGAAGAAGAAGAAGAAGAAGAAGATCAAGAAGAAGATGAAAAAACAGAAGGAGCAGAAGAAGAAGAAGTAGAAAAAGAAGAAGGAAAAGAAGAAGAAGAAGTAGATGAAGAAGAAGAAGATGAGGAAGTAGGTGAAGAAGAGAAGGAGAAGAAGTAGAAGAAGAAAAAGAAGAAGAAGATGATAGGAAAAAAAAGAAGAATAAGGCAAAGAAGAAGAAGAAGAGGAAGACTAACATAAGAAAGACAAAGAAGAAGAAGAAGAAGAACAAGAACAAGAAGAAGATGAAGAAGAGGGAGAAGTACAGGAAAATGGGGAAGATGATGAAGAAGAGGAAGAAGAAGAAGAAGGTAAAGAAGAAGAAGAAGAAAAAGAAGAATTGAAGCAAAAGAAGAAGGAGAAGAAGAAGCAGCACAAGAAGAAGGTGAAGGTGAGTAAAAAGAAGAAGATGAAGAAGAAAAGAAGAAGAGATGGAGGAGAAGAAAAAGATGATGAAGAAAAAGAAGAAGAACGCAAAGAAGAAGAAGAAGAAGAACAAGAACGAGAAGAAGAGAGAGGAGGAGGAGGAGAAGAAGAAGAAGAAGAAGAAAAATAAGAATATGAATATACAGAAGAGGAAGAAGAAGAAGAAGAAGAAGAAGAAGAAGAATAATAATAATAATAATAATAAGAAAAGGAAGGAGGAGAAGAAGAAGAAGAAGAGAAAAGAAGAAATAATAGAAGAAGAAGAGGAAGAAGAAGATGATGAAAAAGAAGAAGAAGAAGAAGAAGTATAAGACAAAGAAGAACAAAAAGAGGGGGAAGAAAGAGAAGAAGAAGATGAAGAACAAGTTGAAGATGAAGATGAAGAAGAAGAAGAAGAAGAAGAAGAAGAAGAAGAAAGAGAAGGAGAAGAAGGAGAAGAAATATAAAAAGAGGAAGAAGAAGAAGAAGAAGAGGAAGAAATAGAAGGATAAAAGGTAGAAGAAGAAGAAGAATAATAAGAATAAGGAGAAGAAGAGAAGATGATGATGATGATGACGATGAAGAGGATAAGAATTTAAAGAAGAGGAAGAAGAATAGAAAGAAGAAGAAGAGGAAGAAGAAGAAGAAAAAGAAGAAAATGACAAAGAATAAGAAGAAGAAGAAGATGAAGGGAAAGAAAGAGAAGAACGAGAAGAAGAAGATGAAGAAAAGTTGAAGGGGAGGAAGACAAAGAAGAATAAGAAGAAAAAAAAGAAGAAGAACAAGAAGAAGAAGAAGGAGAAGAAAGAGAAGAAGAAGAAGAAGAAGAAGAAGAAAAAGAAGGTGAAGCAGAAGAAGAAAATGAAGAAGAAGAAGAAGAAGATTTCGAAGATGATGAAGAGGAAGAAGAAGAAGAAGACGAAGAAGACGAACAAGAAGTAGAAGAAGAAGATGATGATGAAGAAGAAGAAGAAGAAGAAGACAAAGAAGAAGAAGAGAAAGAAGAAGAAGAAGAAAAAAAGAAGATAGAAAGACAAAAAAAAGAAACATGACAAAGAAGACAAAAAAAGATGACGAAGAAGATGAAGAGGAAAAGAAGAAGAAGGAGAAGAAGAAAAAGAAGAAGATGGAGAAGAAGATGAAGGGAAGAAGAAGAAGAGCAAGAAGCAGAAGAAGAAGGAGGAGGAGAAGAAGAAGAAGAAGGGGAAGAAGAAGAAGAAAATGAAAGAGAAGAAGAAGAAAAAGAAGAAGAAGAAGAAGAAGAAGAAGAAGAAGAAGTTGAAGAAGAAGAAGAAGATGGAGAAGAAGAAGAAGAAAAAACATGATGAAGAAGAAGAACAAGATTAAGAAGAAGATGACAAATTAGAGGAAGAAGAAGACAAAGAAGAGGAAGAATAAGAAGGAGAGGAAGAAGAAAAAGAAGAAGAAGAAGAAGAAGAAGAAAAAGAAGAAGAAAAAGAAGAAGAAGAAAAAGAAGAAAATGAAGATGAAGAAGAAGAAGAAGAATAAGAAGAAGAAGAAGAAGAAGAATGAGAAGAAGGAGAAGAAGTAGAAGAAGAATAAGAAGTAGAAGATGAAGAAAAAGAAGAAGAAGAAGATAAAGAAGAAGAAGAAGTACAGGAAGAAGAATAAGAAGAAGAAGAAGAAAAAAGAAGGATAAGAAGAACAAGAAGAGTAAGAAGAAGAAGAAGAAGAAGAAGAAGAAGAAGAAGAAGAAGGATAAGTAGACAAAGAATAACAAAAAGTAGTGGAAGAGGAAGAAGAATACAAAGAAGAAGAAGAAGAGGAACGAGAAGAAGACGAAGAAGAAGAAGAAGAAGAAGAAGAAAAAGAAGAAAAGAAGAAGGAGAATAAGAAAAAGAAGGAGAAGAAGAAGAAGAAGAAGAAGAAGAAGAATAAGTAGAAGAAGAAGATTAAGAATAAGAAGAATAAGTAGAAGAAGAAGATTAAGAAGAATGATAAGAAGAAGAAAAAGAAGAAGAAGAAGAATCAGAAGATGAAGAAGAAGTAGAAGAAGAAGAAGAAGAAGAACTCTTTGAAGAAGAAGATTAATACAAAGAAGAAGAAGAAGAAGAGGATGATGAAGAGAAAGAAGGATAAGAAGAAGAAGAAGAAGAAGAAGAAGAAGAAGAAGAAGAAGAAGAAGATCATGAAGAAGATGAAGAAGGAGAAGAAGAAGAAAAAGGGGAAGTAGAAGAAGAAGAAGAAGAAAAAGAGTGAGAACAAGATGAAGAAGAAGAAGATGGAGGAGGAGACGAAGGAGAACAAGAAGATAACAGGAAAAAAGAATTTGATGATGAAA